>JAGDQP010025480.1:0-16251 GCA_022664845.1 Lepisma saccharinum | reverse complement strand
ATGGAGGTTCACCAAGTACATGCCGGGTAGTACCTTGAATACAGTCACTGGCCGCTTCCTTCCCAATCTCCCGCCCAAATGTGTGTGCAGAAGGATGACATGGCCTAGGCCCGACGAACTTTAAAATTTCAAGCAAATACGTATTTCAATCTCTTTAACTGAAGTTGTTCATCTAACACTACGTGTTACTATCAGAGAAACATGGTAATGAGATGCAGATATAAAGCAGTTTACCCCTTGGTACGTTGTAACGTTATTGACTTCAGTTTGCCGACCGGGTGGCTGAGCGGTTGCGGCGGTAGGCCATCGGTCCGAAGGCCCCGGGTTCGAGTCCCGGCAGGGGCATGGGTGTGAATTTTAACAGCTAAAGGCGAATCGTGACGGGCCGAAGTCCAAAGTTACTAGACTGACCCATATAAAAATAATAAAAAGTTTATTAAAAAATAAAATTGACCAGTTTAAGTACCTTATTGTATGTCAAATACCAATATATTTTAAAGTTCAAATTCAATTAACATTACACTATTACTTGAATTCACATTATAACAGACTACATAGTACTTCATACTTGCTTGTCTCCACATCTCTCCCCTCCCTTCTATCAGAAAGTCGAACGTGACAACAACAACAAAAAAAATATACAAAATTCTGCTGTAATTTTAATGTTACCACCAAGTAATCTAACCACAAAATACAGTTTAAATAAGAAACCTACTCTTATTTTCGGTTTTACAGGATTTCAGATATTAAACATGTGAATACTCATTCCATCCAGTATGTTCTGTATGCTTCTCGCGCACTACTCTAGCTTGAAATCAACCCTAGTGACAGATTTTATTGATTTTCTAGCGCGTCACCCCACACCACTACCAGATTCCCAGAACACCCTCAAAATACGTTCGGCCTACCTCCACCACACTAACTACTCAGTATTAAGCATTCTTCTCGGCATCAATGGCGTTGCATCCATCTATATTCCAGATAAACGACCCCGTGAGAGAAATAAACACGTAGATAGTTTACAAATGACAGTAGACCTACCAGACAACCTACGTCGCTCAAGTTCTACTAACATACATATATAGTAGCCCTTATAGAACCGTAAGCGTTTTCGTAACATCTGTTTATAGGAAAAGTGCATACGACGACACAGTGCGCACACTTGAGTCCCGCGTTCGAATCTGACTGGACATCGTGTTAGTTGCTAAAAGAACTGATATAGACAAGAAACTGAAAGGCCGAACGCCGTAAAGCTAGTCCTAATTGCACTCTGAATTTCAAGTGACAAGAATAATAATAAAACAAGCTAGAGCTGCGATTCTATCAACAATCGCACAGGCTCCGGTACCTTGATAGCATTTGATTCATGATATATATTTTTGGCATGGGCTGACAACATATAACTAACCACTGAGATTTCCCAGGAACCCAGTTGTCACTTTTCCCCTCACTTTCCCCTTATATTCAACTGTTCGGGAAATTTCATGTAAGTAGTCGGGGCAAGCCCCCCCCCTCCTTCCCCTACTTCTTACGAAACTTACCTTTGCATACACACAATTGCTCGCTATTTTATTTCCCCTTTCCTCTTAGAGAAACAATTATTTTGTGTTATTAATCAATTTTGATGTAAGTAGTCGGGGAGGGCAAGCTCCTCCCCGTCCACGGATTCCTATCTTTGCCCATGCACGTGCGCTTTGGTTAAGAACTTTCGAACGACACCTCAATCATCTCTCTACTCCTCATGGTACATGAGATATATTTTTGGCATGGGCTGGCAGCACCGACAATGAGGTTCCTATACAGCGGGAACATCCGCGGTATGTTCCTATTGTGTCAAACAATGTTCATGCAAAGTTTGGTGCTGCTACGACAAATAATGGAACCAATCTGGAAAAGATAATTTCATAGAAAATAAGGTGGCAACACTGATAAGTGGGTTGCTTGGAGACGCAGGCAGGTTTTTGTAGTGTGTCGAATAATATTTGTGCAAAGTCTGGTGCATCTAGTACAAACTGAATGCAAACAATTTGAACAATTAATATTTTTTTTTTAATGGGCTGGCAACACTAAACCAATCAGGACGGTTCCTGGGGCTCTGAGCTAGTTCAGTCAAGCCCTTTCCAACGACACCTTACGCACCTCTCTACACTTTGTAGTTTCTGAGATTTAATATCTGGACACGGACGGATGGACTGACACCGAGAGCGGGATTAGAAGGTCCCTTTTTCTTATACCTTTGTTCTCAAGGGACCTAAAAAACTGCTTAAGGGTCAGTTCTCCAATCGACCGCTAATCTTCTAGTCAGCGCTAAGTTGAGGCCAAGTCTGATTTTGGCCAACGCAAAATGAGAGTTGGTCTCAACTTAGCGCTGACTAGAAGTTTAGCGGTCGATTGGAGAACTGACCCTAAGTCTGTAAGAGTATAACAAAAACATGATACGAAAAATACAAACGAAAATCTAAATATGCGAAGGGTACACTCCTGAGTCTTCATGACTCACCGTTATCTACTAAACAGATATAAGGGGGGTGATAACATTACCTCTCCAACTTCCAATAGATTCGAACATGCTTATAATTATGTGAGAGGTGGCTTGACTACCACCACGTCAATCACCATGCTGAAAAGACACGGAGTTCTGTACCTGAAATGACCGCAGAAAGATTCGTTGTGCGCGGTAATGAATGATGATACCAACTCTCTTAACTTCAAATTCAAGCAAATGGACAAACGCACTAACCGAATAACTTCCGTACATCTTTCGGAACATCTCTGCTTTAATATCCATCGTAAATGTAATGGGAGTCCCATCGATAAGGTGAACGACTGTTCGTGTGATGCTGGAAGTTACTCCAGTTAGCTTATGTAGGAGGAAATCACAGAAGACAAGTGCGCACAGATACGACAAATAACGTATATGAGGATGGGTAGCAAACCGAACAAAGTCTCTTACAAGAAGACATTTAAAATGAGAATTAATAAAAAGGGTGCAATCAGCCCCAAAAGTCTGTACCCAGATGTAGAAGTCCTCCTCCTGCTTGACCGCTGGACGAAATGCAAATAAATTACACTCACCTAGCAAGTCACCTCGGCCGGACTATACAAAGAAAACATATTTATCTCATCCGACGTTCTGCGCGCTTCAATTCATTAATTAAAATACTCTCGGGTTAACGATTAGTTTATCTGCTTAAAAATAGAAGAAACTGTACCACATACATCCGCTCCAATCTTCCTTATTTAATTTCTTCTTCTTGCATTAACACTTTTTAAATCAATGTCATTCTCACTGTGGAAATGCATGTACATCACCGCACATTATAAAACGAATTCGGTTAGCTAACCTTGTCTTTAGTAAATTTTACTCGTGATAATGCAGCATCTTAGTAGCACTGAACGATTAGGAAATTGCAAATCTACCACCCTTAGCTTGGGAAGTAGCAAATTATTTATGATTGAGCAGGTAATTCTAGAAGAATCACCGTATATGACTGCGAAGAAAGCTTGCACAGATAAAGATTACCTCCGTCAAATGAATGAAGGACCAATCCTGCTCCTTCCGCTGGTACACTCCTGCATGCCCTTATCCATCATCAATGTTACTTGACTATCGACAGTCATGTTCGTATCTCTCATCTCTTTAAATGAATGTAAAAGACACTGCGTACTTTAGTGCATACATCAAATTACTTGCCATCAGCGGAAGTACGCTGCTCAATATTGACTTGTTAATGACGCATTATCGTGTACTAACCATTTCCCCCCCCCCCGCAAACGTATTTTTTGACAGCCCATCTTTCATTATGCAATACTGTAAAGCAATAAACTGCCATACAAAGATGAGTCCTTAGGCTGAGATAGGACGATCCAAAGACCAACTTGAAACTTTGCAAGATCGTGCAGCGCTAATTAATCCTCCCCGAGAAAGCATTAAGCCATTTCAGAAGACTTAAACTGGCTCTTAATGCCACTATCAACAATTCCAGTGGTATACATGCACGGTAACTTATCTGGTTACATATAACAGCGTATGTATGGAAACGGTGAGCATTACAATATACAACCACACATTTTTATTTAAGAAATAAAATGTTGGGTGTTTTTCATAAATGCCTTCCGAAAGTATGGTTCACATGGGTGGTTCATTCGTCCATAGTTACTCAAGGCAATATCTTAGATAATTTTATCTCACGAGGGGGGGTGGGGTGGATCTGTCACCCTTTAATAAAGTCAACAATAAAGGACTGATTTAAATGAATTTTAATCTAAATTATAACATTTCATTTCCGTACATATCAGTCACGTTCCACATACTTAAATCTGAAGTAAATCCAGAATGGTTTAACCGACTTACAATGCAGAATTCTAGTGTATCAAGAGATTAACTTCTAGGTGCTTTCCTCATTTAGATAGGGTAGCAATAGCAAGATTTAAGTTCCTATTTATTAAGAACTGTCCAGCCATGCTTCTTAAAAAAATAACGAATGTTTTTCCTAGCGAACAATGAAATATTTCCTTTGAGACTATGACACGTCATAGAACAAGTTAAACAGCAGCACACTCACTCACCCACACCACAGAGTCTGCCAACAGTATATTAAGACCAAATTCAGTCTATTGGCCAACATCTTTTAAGAAAGCCTCATCATTTTAGTAAATCATGACCGCACAGGTATTTATTAAAACAATAAATTATGGAAAGGTGAAAACCAGTCGTGCTGATGCATTCTACCAGAATTTCAAAGTACGACTAAAAGTCCGTAAGCTGGATACAAACTGGTGGGGATAACAAGAAATAGCCGTGAATATTTTAGAAATATGTCACCAGGTAGCAGCACACTCATACTTTGTGATTATTGAGGGCGTATCAGTGCAACGTGAAAACGCTGGAAGAATGTACGGTGAAAGAGCAGCAGGCAGTGGTGCATCTTTTGTGGGTGAAAGGTATTGCTGCTAAGCATATTCATAAAGAAATGCGTCCTGTGTATGAGAAGTGATTGTCGTGTCAAGCGGTGCACAACTGAGTTGCACCTTTCGCGGATGATACAGTGGGTAATTCAAAATATCCTGTAAATCTTTTCTAAATAACTGTAGTTAGATCAAAATATATTATTTGTTCATACTGATGAACAGGAACCGGATTTTGTAATTTTGGAGATATCTTCCAAATTCACTTCAAAATTATGGCAACCTTCCGATAAATCGCTGTATCCTCCCTCAACTAAAATGGCAGTTTATGCTAAACTACTCGAAGCGTTGGAAAAGCCCCTCGAGTGAAAATAAATCGCTTTCCTCGAATTTCCAACAATGTCTTGGATGATCGACACACGCTAAAAAATAGTAACACACAAGACATGGAAGTTATTCGGATCCTCAGATGGCTGAGAAGGAAGAAAAATATTACATTCAAAAGTTACCTACGTACATACGTTAATTCTTCACATATTCACCACCCAAAATTCAGGCACTTGTATCGTGGTAGCCCCTCGAGTTTTCGCAGCTCCTCGTCAAAGAATGGTCCTGTCAGAGTATCCAGCTATTTACTGACTGCATCCACGACATGAAGAGCAGCGTACATTTCTTGAATAACATAGCTCAGTACGCGATCATCGTACACATGACACAGTCGACGAGGAGTCTCGGAGCACAGTAATAAATAAATGATTAAGGGCAAAGAATGATACTTATTAATTTCCCCCAAGTTTGAGGACTGTTCTGTATGGAATTGTCACAGTCAGATTAGAGTACTGTTGTCCAGCTCATGAAAAGAACAGCTCGGTACATTGATAGCAAAGTCCTCTGATGAAGGGGCTGCACAAGTTGGTGGCATGGTATGCACGCCTGAATTCAGTAACGACTATGAGACAAATGAGAAGTATTGTAGCTATGTAGTAGCCTCAGTATTGATCGTATTTTATTTGTATAAATATACTGATATGAGTAAATTATTTACAATAGCTCTTTTCACCAGATTCTACTTATCTTTAAATGAAGTTTTGAAGTAAATAATGTCATGTTTGTGAAAACGGTCCTTTACATGAATAACAGTAACTGTAGTTATATAGTTAGCACTATAACATAAATAAGGAAGTCCAAATAGGTTCCTTAGTAGTCAGACGGCGGAAAGTGTTATTCTCTGGTTTTGCTCCAAGCTGGAAAATGCCATTTGTATAATTTATTTATTTTAGTACTCCAACGTAGATAGTGTCATTCTCTATACAACGAAATATATAAACAATAGTTTTTAGACAGAGTGCACAGCAGGAAGTTTTAGTCACTATCGATTTTTTGTCCACTTTACATGTAATTTTTCAAAAACATTTTCCAGTCATCAAAATCTGGGGCCTACTGATGAAATTTTATTAGAATATAGTCGGAAAACGAAAGATATTATTGTACTTTCCTGTCTCTATCTTCCCAAGTCTTTTCTCCGGAATTTATCAACGTAGAGGGACACCATACACAGAGATGCACTTAAGACTTAAAAGTCAGTAAGGTAGACGCAATTTAAACATAAAATAAGTGATTTCTCGCAGCTCACAGCACAATGACACCCTTGAAATCTAGTTGCACAGCCCAGTTTGTGTTAATTGAATCGCTGATTTGAGAAACGTCATAAGTCATGCAAACTATATTTTACAAGAGAATTTTAAAACTTTACACACAGAGTTATAATTATTGAAAATGAATACGCTAATGTCCGCACATCAGAGCCATGTATGTCGACTATTGTCTGCTGTTGAAACGGCTGTTAGATCTTTATAAATTAGCGCAAGCAAGGGTTACTTAGACCGCTTATCCCAAGTTGGACCCTTAGGTGCTACTTGAACGTAGAAGGGAAGAAAAACAATTGTGTTTATATCCTGATAAGCGGCAATACCGACTTAGTTCACAGTGAATACATAGTAGGTGTTGCAGTTTACCGATGCATTAAACACAAATTTAAACATACACACCATTTGACTCAAGTAGCATTTAAGGGTCGATATTTAAACATTTTTCTTTACTTTTGGGCTGCTCAAGCGAACTCAAAGCACTAAATTACTTTTCATAGATTAAAAAGTTCTTTTATTTGCGTATATAATTCATTCTAACAGATTATATTTGTAGAAGCTCTCAACTACATTTTTTTTTCTATTGAGGGTATCGCATTCCACATTTTTTTTTTTTTAATTTAAAGTCGGGTGTGATGCCAATGGGGACAATTATTTTTATGATCGTACAGCCGAATATTTGATCCCCTATCATGAACGTACTGACATACCGAACGCAACAGGACAAGAAAAAAAATAAGCTCGAATTGCGAATCAAAACGCAAGATGTTTTCGTTATAGAAGTCAAATAATTAAAAAAAAAAAAAAATGCGAGTAATTCTTTCGTACCTGCATGTACTGATATATATTTTTGAACAAGATGTACACTCAGATTCATAGATATTGGCTGGTGCGAAAGACTTCTAGTCTAAAAGTTTTACAAAACGACAATACAAATCCAAAAAGTTAACGCAGACTTGGAACTAGCATTTTATTTGTTCAAATTGTTATATATATATATTGACTCGGTATTGGAACAGTGTATTTTTTTTTAATTAAAGCTCTCAAATCGGCGAATTTAAATGAATTTCAGGGCAGACTAAAATATCCAACGTATTTAGGATTGTATACAGTCGGATAATATCGAAAGATGTAAAATAAAATATTCAAGTGTGTTGATATATTTCTCAACTTTCGATATCTTTTCTCCATTGGCAAATTTCTTCAAATCCGATTCTAGTTTAAAATTGATTATGGATGCAGTAATGCAAGAAAATGTTTCCTTAATTCGCTAAATTTCGTAGGTTAGATGGAGGAACATCTAAGCATAATTATAATATACTATCCAAAAATTATTCAACGTAGACTAACACTAATAGTCCAACATATGCTTCTTATACCGAACAATACTTTCTACCGCCAGTAGAAATACCAAATGATGTTGTGTGTTCTTTTTACTCACATGTTGGTTTGGTTGTTATCACACGTACACTAATAAAACTTGCGTCTTAGAGCTACAATCAGAAAGAGTGGACATCAGATCAAAGGCATACACCCACCCAGGTAAACATGCACAGGCAATATGACTCGCTACCATACTGACCTGCTGCTCTTTTTAATGAATATACGGACCATACGAACAGTACCAAGTAAATACTCTAAATCACCAATGCGCTTCTGGTAGATATCGGCAATCAAATAAAAAAAAACTGATGAACGTTAAACCTTCATCCAATAAGCAGACACACACACTAACTGCAACAATACCAATACCACTACTTCAACCACATACCCACTAGCCTAAGCATTCATGTTCTCTATTCTTAACATTTTGATCCATACAAATAACTTCGTGTTCACGCACCCTAGCTTTGAACAAAAGATACACACGAAACTACAGTAGATTTTGCAGAAGTTCTGATCGAAGTTTATATTTAGAAGTTCAAATCGCAACTTGTTTTCCACATTAAAACACCAATGATCCTACTGACATGGTGCGAATACGAATAATACAGTTTCCGGTCCAGCAACAATATATCCTGAAACTGTACTATGCTTGAGTTCCTTGCAGTTCATTTATAACTCAAGCCATTCGTATATTCGCAGTCACATCAGTTACCTACTATACCTGAGGTTAGTGGTATATTCCAGAAGTATATTTTATGAGGAATATCGATATGCACGATTCAGCAAACGCAAATAGCCGGTGACTAGTTGATAAATGGTCAGACCAACAAGAATCTCACAGATGGAACATCCTGATCCAACAATATCATGTTGCACATAGTACATTTGTTTATACCAAGCCGCACATTACTGTGTAAATATCAGTGTTAATCCCCGAACTATGAAATCAAACCCATACACAGAACTTAAATCAAGATAGCGAGTAAAACCCTTACCTGCCAAAAACGTGCTATCCAATACACGTGTTCATTTACATAGTATTATTATTACACTAAAATACGCATTTTCTTATTCACAACAACGTTGCATATGTTGGACTAGCTTATTCAGAGAGTTACATAGAATTAATTTTACACACATAGCTACGGATTTTTGGAGAGTTCAAATTTTCTGTTTTCACATGCTAGTTCTTTTCTTAGACGTGGAGTAACAATCTTAGACAATATACTTACCACCACCACGAATGTAGAAACCCAGGCGGCTCCCCTAACGTTATGTTTTTCTCCCACCGAATCTGAAAACAGAACAGATAATATGAAATTATTATTATTATTATGCAAGAAATCTGATTACTGGAACAGAAGAATTTTCAAACCCAGCCTATAAAGAGTTACAATAGTGTTAAACGCAAATTTAATAGAAAACAGGTTCTAAATCATTATATAGAAATATCTTTCAATATGACTCTCACATCAACGACAACAATACACCTTTATTCCTAAACTGACTTTATTGCGGTTCTGTATAGCAGTAGCGATTCGTGGTTTTCATAAAGTGTAGGATCTGTAAGTCTTTCAGATCTACTATATCTAGAGCCTACTTCCGGAAGTAAAATGTATAGAGTGCTTCCGGAAGATGCAAACAAACTTTAGGAGGTGAATCCTGACATCGAAAAAAGGCCTTTAAAAAAACACGGTTTTATAAGATGGACTAAAAAGTAAAAAAATAATAATACATTGAATTAATCTGATGAATCGGAAAATAAACGCGTGGGTGCTCTTGCTTACCTTATCATAAAATCATAATATCTAAGAGCACCCACGCTTTTATTTTCCGATTAATAAGATTAATTCAATGTATTATTTTTTACTTTATAGTCCATCTTAAAAAAAGAGAGTCTTTTAAAAATCCTTTCTAATTATTATTATTTTTTTCTTTTTTGAAAGTGTAGTTATTCAGGTATTCTAGATTAAACTGTAGCAAGTAGGGTTACCATAATAGTTGGGGACTAAATACGGACAAAATCAGCTTAAATTGCTATTTAATTAAATAGAATGAAATTCGAACAATTACTTACATAAAAATTAAATACACACTTAATACTAATCATAGGTTAACATTAGTATATTCTCTACTGCCAAGGTTGAAAGATCTTTTGGCGATTACTTTTCAACCCATGGCGTTTCTAAAACACTGCTAGGCGATAAACGAACACTGTAGGAACAATTTGCACTCGTGTGCAACCAGAGTCTATAAATGGTGTGATATGCGTTTTTGTAAGAAAAAAGGGAGAGGGGGGGGGGGGTAAAATAATTAACAATCAACAACTTAATTAAATGAAAAGTATGGTCATTTAGTTATTTTTTGCAACGGACACGGACAGAGCCTTTAAAATACGGACTGTCCGTACTAAATATGTATGGTAATCCTAGCAGTAGGGAACATGACTGCGGGATGCCATGGGCCATATGGGAGCGCGGTACTAAAAAATACTTGGTGAAATAATAAGTGTCATAATAAGCTGAGGTCAACTCGTCTATTGTACGCAGAATCATGGTCTGCGGCATTATCATTTTCACTTATTTCTACCTAAAAATACGTGCATGTTTGTTCCTTCTTGATATCCATGAAAGAAAGAAAAATCCCACGGATAAAAAGTCTAAACTAGCCAACCCAGTTTCCTTCCTATGTCAACGCAGCTCTGAAATATATGTAAAAGAAAACAGGTGTAACAAATGAAATTTGTATCACGCATTGACTTACACTGATTGTGTGCACACATGTAATACGTAAATGATTCAAAATAGTATTTTTGTAGAGATTTACACAATTTTCTACACAAAATACATTTCATTTTGTTCGCTAAATTTACTTCCAACTAAAATCTTCAAATGACAGGTTGAATGTTGTCCCCCCCCCCCCTACGCCCCCCCCCAAAACGCGAATTGATTTTTGTGCAGGATTTCAGACTTCGAAACCACTGCTATAAAGTTAACTGATAATAAGGCCCTGCCAGTAATGTTATCTAATTTCCATTTGTCCTCTATTTTTCAGCGTGAATATATTATTACAGTATGTGAAACGAACATTTAAAAAAATGTAGTTTTCTATTTTTTTCTTTTTTTAGAAAAAGATATTTATGTTAATCACAACATAACAAATTGAAATAAATAAAGGCAACGCCGAATGTCTGGACTGGAGTTTGTTTGGTATTAGTCCGACAGTCTGGATGCAGAAGCTACTTCGTACGCCATGGTTCCTCTCCCGCTTCTCCCCCTCCCCCTTCGTTTACCCTGTTTGTGCTTCATTATACAACTTGGCAACGCTGGGCTATAAAGTGAGCTCAGGCGGCAACACGATTTTTCTCTAGCTTCGAAGGGATGGAATGCTTGCTTCGGCTGAACCTGAGCACAGCTTCCCCCCCACTGGGGCCTCTCCGAATCCTGCAAATAAAACGTGAGAAACACACAATAACCCGCTTTCACAATTAAAAAATACACATCTATGTAGAAACTTTTCGGTTGTGATTGGAAAATAACAATAAGAAAATAACAAAGCAACTGCAGAGAGCATTTCGAAAAATTATTTTCTGAAGAAAAAAAAATACTAGTCTGATATTCCACAACAAACAAAGATCAACTTCCATCTTTGCATAAAAATGTACACGTTATATAAACACTGGATCTTGTATTTGAAAAATTCATCGTCGATAATAAACTGAAGTCTACGTCATGTCCACGTATACCATACTGCAGTTCAGGAAAACTTCGAAATCATCAAATGCTTCCTTGCGTTTCCACTTCTTCCGGGTTCGATTACCATGAGAACACATTGCCAGGTGTTGGAAAACAGTTGTTCAAATTTTTATACTTTATAAATAACATATTTTTCAAAGATGCTAAAATTAATGGTACCTAACCACCAAAAATTCTCTCACATACAGTATGAGAAATATATTATATATTATTGTTTTCTTCTTATTTTTTTATATATATATATATTTTTTTTTGTATATCGTTCAGTATTTCAAGCCTTTCACGTAAGAAGCAACACGATTCAGGTTGCCAGATTTCTACTCACGAAAAGGGGGCACAGCACAGCCGTAAGTGCAAAATAATTTTTACACAACTCTCAATGCTTTTTTTTTTATTATTAAAAAAAATAACATTACGATATTTTAAAAGCAAACAGCTAAACACTAGAACCTTAAATAAAGAGATGCAATATACAGGTCAGAATTATATTTAATATAGGAGACACTGTATTGACAATATTGAATATGTTAGCCGTTCGTTCGGTTTTTTTTTTTGTTTTGTTTTTTTTTAAGGAAAAAAAAGAAAATATTGGAAAGTGGATGGGTATTTTATGGTTTTAAAAACATTCTCACAATGAACCTATAGTCTTTAAGCTACACGAAACTGTAACAGTATACAGTCTGCATGTGAATTTACGAGTTATACGTCTAATTTGCTGTAGTAATCCACTAATGCTCTTATTATTATACTAAATGTGTCCAGTAATGTTAAATCGGTAAAAGAAACCGGAGATTTCGTAAGGAAATTTGAATTTTAACTATACTGATTGGTAAATCTGTTACATTAGAATGATAAAGACAAAAAAAAAAAAAATAATAATCATTGAATAAAGAAACCCTGATAAGAACTATGTTTAGAGGACATGTCAAGCAACGCCAATATCCGTCCCCCCCCCCTCTAAAAAAAGGATTGACTCAAGTAAAATCTCGATCAACTGTATCCATTATTAACTATTCACTCCAATCCACCTCAATTCAATATGACATTAAAATCTAAAGGTAAACTTCTATGCACTAGTCGAAATTCGAACCCAGATCTGCGTTGATTTATGAACCAAGCTTCTAATCACACAATCACGACGGCTGGCTGGTACTCCTAAGCTCGTGAGATGTTCGATAAAAACGGCAGTTCATTCTACCTAGCCTTCTGTCAGCGTAATCACGCGATCAATTCCCGCCGGGGTTCATTGTACGAAGTGGTTCCAACCCCACTTTACCACAAACTGTAGGTCCCGTCCTTATAGAAGCTCACCAGCTCGTTTAGCATGTTAATGACGATCCAATACATCGTTCTACCTAGCGCTAAGCTGGTTCAAAGGCGAAGCTTATCTATCCGCTCTGGATCAGTACTGGGGAGATGGGAAGGTAACCCTGGTCAAGAAATCCATCCTGACTGAAGTTTTATAGGGAAGGCCAGTGTTCGATTTGTGCAATTTCCAGAGAGGGGGAAGAAATAGTGAGACTTGTATTATACTGTATTTTGGGATCGTCCATATCCCAGGTTAGAGGTATATCTGTAAAAAGTACCAAAGAAGATTTTTACCGAGAGAGGGATAATCCCAACCATCCCCCGCTACAAATCGAACACTGGGGAAGGCACCTACGATAAGAGGCCTTAGCTGATGACTTCCCGTCCCTTGGCCAGAACGATATGCTCGATCTGAAACTCGTGACTTGCTGACACGCCATAAAATGATGTAAAGCCCTTTTAGAAAATACCAATAAAGTACCATTACTGAAGTACCAAATAGTATTGTGCCTGGACGTTATTTTCAGTCTACCAACATGCATAATTAAGTGGTGGGGACAGGCCGCTTTTGTTGCGAGTCGATAGTTCAAGCAGCTCTCTCCAGCTGGCATTACGATGCTGGGTCAACACCTGAACTGGCACGGTGGCACCTCGGAACTGAACGGTGGCCGGTCGCGAGAACAGTAAGATTGGTTACTAAAATGTCTCAAAACACAAAGTATACTTCGCACCGGGGATCAAGGCCGGGACCACTCGGGACTCGCACTGAAACCGAGAGCGTATTGAGAAGAGCTCAAACGAGCAATTGAGTCCTACTTTTGGAAGCAAATTTCGCAGTATTGATGGGACTTGTATTGTATTACAACACTGAAATCCCCTGAGCATTCAGTTATCCAATGCAAAAATGATAACAGGACAATACAACCGAAACATCAGCACCAAGAAAAAATCTTACTTTTAAGCATTTTTTTATTTAAGGAAAATTATCTTTAAAAAAAGGATAAAAAGCATATAAATTACGGTATCTACATTGCATGGTATATATTTCTGGTGTGGAGATTGGGCTGATCTGTTGACAAAATAACGTTAAATAAACATTCCACAGGGTGTTCCAAAAGTAATTGTAAATATTCTACAAGCTATTCGCATCGATAAGATAAAATGAAGTGTATAGGCGGTAACAGCACTATGGCTTACACCCGTCCCGATACGGGGGAAGCTCCTTATCTTTGTCACGTCGATCTGTAGCGGTTAATTACTATTCGCACCGAGAAAACAAGAAAAGGTGTACGCACACACAGGTCGAAATCAGTTGTTTCCAGGGGATTAATTTCAAGTCTAAAATTGACTTTCTACAATGGTAATAAATGAATAGTACTCGATAAATCATAAACGCTATCCAAAGTAAAATAATGTTGTTGGAAATCACTTTGCATAAACTGAATAGATATTAGAAAATGATATATCTCGAGTAGGCAGTGTTGCCAACCTAGTATGTTTCACTTCTTTTCAAAGGGCACTACATCGGTTTTTACTGGATATTTGGTACTCCTTCGTGATGACAAAAGACCATATGTGAAGCATGTAAAATGTTGAAAACAAACATTTTTGATCATTACACCTCGTACATTAACAGCAATTTGCAACAATGCATTATGTACTTCACATATGTCCACCATAGCGAAGGGATATCAAATATCCAATAAACTGACGTAGTGCCATATATTGCATCAGAGTTGGCAACACAATCAACTTCATGGCATCCCAACGTAGCTTCTAATATCTACCTTATTACTGAAAAGCGGTTTTCAACAACAGTTTGACTTTTATGGATCTATTATTATTTATCTAGAAATGTTAGTTTTATTTACGATTGAAGATGTCATTGTGTCCTCAGTCACACCAGGCAAATGCCGGGATTACACCTTCAACACGCCCTGGGCGACACCTTTCCGAATCCTTTACCCTCCCCTATCCGCCTTTAGCCTTAGATACCTACAGGCCATAAATAAAATTAGAAAATATGTGAGATTGGGAAAACGGAGGGAAAGAGGCAGTTGGGAAGACCGGACGTCGTGGGGAGGATAATATTAGAAGGGATCTTTTGAGAGGTAGGCGTTCGTGACGGGAACTGGCTTGATATTACCCAGGATAGAATCCCATTGCGAACGTTTGTTACTGCGGTGATGAATTTGCGCAAACCATAGAGTTCCGTAAGCTAAAGTGTTTATTGAAGAAAGTTCATTTTGAGCATGATTGGACCTTTCAATAAATCTCCAAGACAAAGAGATTTCGACCTACGTGTAAATCAAATTTTGGTCGAGGAGATACGACCTTTTGTCATCACTTTTGATTACAGGGTTGGAAAAAAAAAACAATTTGTGGTTTTAATCCCGACCGTTTTAAACTGGAATTTATGTAGCTCAAGCATCTGCATTCCGTTGCAAAAGAATTCTGCCAGTAGATTAGAATATAGAAAGATGAAAAGGGGAAACGTTCTTTTACATTTGTTAAAAGCAAAAGTGCCTTATGTGGGGTCAGGAACTTCTAGTTTGTTCTTAGTATTTACTAGCTGTTGCCTGCAGCGTCACTCGACTCGGAAGCCGTCTTCGAGTGTCTGGTTGTACGGTCTAGTGGATAAAGCACTGGAGAGCTGTTCTAAAGGTATGAGGTTCGATCCCACAACAAGCCAGCAATTTTTTTTAATACTTTTTTTCATTTCTACTTTTGAAATATGCACTTCTTTTGCTACCTTATCAAACGTCAGTGAAACAGGTTAGTTAAAGCCAGATTAGACATAAATTTCAAATATCGAGCTTAAACAGTGTGGCCTAGGCGTTGATAGTCAGTCAGGATTTCTGTTTTATATAGAGAGAGTATTATTATTATTATTATCCTTTTCAGGATATTATGGCTTGATGTGGCTACGTCAAACTGAATGGAAGTAGTAAATATTTAATTTTTTAAATTGATTGGCAACACTGTTAACTGTGGGACCTGAAATACCTCTATGACGCGTCCTAGTACGTAAATACGAACTTTGATCCTAATAAGTTCAACGATATGGAAGCAATATTTCATTTTCTGAAATTGGTTGGCAACACTGACAACTGCGGCGCCGCAAGTACCCACATGAACTGTCCCAGTACCTAAATGCACATGTCAAATTTGATGTAAATCAATGCGAATACGTCCAACGGTTACAAATGTGAAATCTAGATATTTTTTTTAATCGTTTGGCAACCCTC
>JAGDQP010025479.1:0-26876 GCA_022664845.1 Lepisma saccharinum | reverse complement strand
ATATATATATTGCTTGTTCTATGTAATAAAATTTGGTTAACTCTTGTGACGAAATTTCTGTCACATTGTGACCCTACAAGGAGATATTCGATAGCTTGAAGTAAGATATACCTTGAAAATTATTAGTAGTCCACATCAGCAGCAATGGCATATCTCCAAGTCGTCCAGTGTGGGCATCACTTCTTCCAGTGTTCGGAAACGTCGTCCTCACAGATGATTATCTAACGGCTGGAACAAGCGTTAATCCAAAAGCGCAGTGTCAGCAAAATATGAAGTATTCATAAATATTTCCACTGAAGTCAGATAATGGTGTCACGGATGACCTTAACAATATGTGGCATCACGTTGCCTCAAACGGAATGAAACCTCTGCGATTTACAAGCTCTAGATGCACGGTTTTAAGTTTTTTTTCATGCACACGTCCCAATTGTTGTGACAACACACTTGCATTGATTGTCTGACCATAAAGCAGCAGTTCGAGATACACGATAGCCCGACCATTCCACAAAATCAGACCATAATATATTTATGCAGTTGTGTTTTTGGTTATTTGGGAGAACGTTCATGTGGTACAAACCAATGATGACGACAGGGTGGAGTATCGTAAAGAACACACTTCTCATCACAAGTCAGAATTCTGTCCAGATACGGACCCTTCCTCTCTAAAAAAAAAAACACGGGAATTTGTTTGTGCCACTCTCTAAGCCGCAGTTAACCCATGTGAGCCCATCGCTGCACTTAATGCCGTTTCCCAAGTTGATAAAAGTGTTGTCGAATGGTTTCCGCACTGCAATTAATAGCTTCTTCTAACACTTCAAGTGTTACCTTTACCTTTGAGCCACTACGGCACTCGGAATTCCAGAAATTCCGGGAAATCGGAATTCCGTAACGCCGGAATTTCGAAAACTCGGAATTCTGGAATTTCGGAAAGTCGGTATTTCGGTATTCCAAATTATGAATTTCAATGTAGGTCTTTGTAAGGTTTCTAGCTTAAAAGCTTTGGGCAAATTTGGCCCTATTCGGATGAATGATGATGGGATGATTGGTGGAATGAAGAAAGTAGGAGGAAACAGGATAGCACGGAGAAAACCCACGCACACGGTGTTTGTTCACCACAAAACCAACATAGCACGAACAGGGATTGAACCGACGAAACCAAGCGCCAGAAGTGAGTGCCTTACCTTTGAGCCACCACGGCACTGGCATTTCCGAAATGACGGAATTTTGGAAAGTCGGTATTTCGGAATTCCAGAGTTCCGGAAAGTCGGAATCCCGTTTGAATTTCGGAATTCACTTTGGACTTCCGAACACCCCTAATTGCAATCTTTAAATTTGTTAAACCACCGTAGTTGGACTATCCGTTCATTTACCATATCCGTACAGAATGCCTAACATATTCTTCCGCTGCACTAGCGTTCGTTCCCAGCATAAATTTATCTAGTACACAGGCCTATGTGACACTGTTTGTGCTCCCATGTTTGACTGACGTCCCCGTTTAACTCTGGTGACCACTCCATCGGACCACAAGAGGAAATACTAATTTACATGTTACTTTGCTTTTATCTGTTTCAACCCTGAACAAAAGGTGTGGGGACCGCATGTAGTTCGACTACAGGAAAGTCTGACATAAATTTGTTGGTTGCATTTATAAAATATAATTTAATGAACAATGGATAATAACGATAAACTAAAGTGTTACACAATAAATAATATCAAATGAATGTCTATATTTTTATTTACTTACTTTAATTACAAACTTGATCCAAAATTCACACAATTAGTCCAACAGTTATTTGACATCCTAAACGGTAAACAATAAGGAAAGTTATTATAATCAAGTCTGTACCTTGATTGTAGAAGTTTACCGAAACATTGTTATATCAATTACAGTATATCAAAGTTAATTTCACTGGAAATATTCCGTACTCGTCAATTATTCAGAATTACGTATTCCCTTGCATTTAATTTATATGTGAAAGATAATAAGTTTCTTTTCTAGCGTGTCTGGAATATTTTTTTACTTTTCTGTTGAGCGTGTTCTCAAAATTTCCTTCCTGTCTCCTTGCCTTCTATAATATCACCTTTTAATTCTTCCTTATTTAGTTCAGTTTGTTTTAATTATCTTCTTATTTTCATAATTTCTTCTTTTATAGGTCTACACGTGTTTCAGTTTTATCTATGCCCATGCCATGTTTATATTCCTAATGTTTAATCATAATTAAAAGACGCTTAATTGCAATTAAAGATAAATGTTCAAAATTCATTACACAGCTTATCCCTTTATATACCAGTACAGCGTGTTACCACTTACCCTTCCTTCTCCAGAAAAGTAATCTGTTACGTTAAATCAAAAGTTATTCCGAAAGTGGAACTAGCAATAAATTACCTTTATTTCCAAGACAAGCTATAAAGTATTCCTGTGGACTGAATGGTGCAACAACATACTAAAGAATTAATTAAACATTTAATTTTGGGGTTGAGCAGTCTATTTTTGAAGGTCGTTTTGCTTGACTCTATTCCACTGCTTTATTGTTAATGGACAATGCGACTGACATGAGCAGTACGCTTTCGTCAGCATCGACGAGTTCAGGATTACGTCTAGCCTAGAACGCCAAACTGATTTAGTAAAAGAAAACGGATAGGAACAGCAACTCTAAAAATGTCCTTTAGAGATTGAACTAATATCATAGTCTTTCTAGCATCAAACATATTATCCTACTTCTTGAGAATACAGATGGGATGATTCCATTGTCTTATCTGCTTTGATTTATGATACATGAAACATGCATTCAATAGAATTATCCCTTGTGTATTCACTGATAATAAATGCTGTTGAATTTATGTAGAGAATGATTTTTTTCAATAAGCGTGTCTGTTGACATCTTGCGAATTAGTAACAAAAATGTGAATTTAAATGTGTTGTAATGCATTACTAAAAATGGTAGTTAGAAGGTAGTCCTTTTCCGTAACTTACCATGGTTAGAAAATTGTGATATTTACTTTTTTAAAAACTAGTTAGCGTCGGTAAATTAGCTGTAATAGTTTCCCTTTCTTTAAATAGTTAATCGTTTGATCCTTTCTATCTTTTCAACTGTCATCTAAAAGCTATCAAGAAATACTAAAAGAACTAATGGGAGATTTGAACCCAGAACCATGAATCTGAAAATCGAAAGCACTAACCTGCACTGCACCATATAATGATAGAAGGCGCTTCCTGAAATAAAAATATTTCAATTCAAAACTAACCCGAATTTCAACATGACGCATATGTACGTACGTTCAGTGACTAATATATTTTATAGAAGACTACAACGAACTCAAACTAGCAAAAAGTATCAGCTCGGTCACAACGCTTTAAAGAAATTTCGGGTCATACAGAATTCAAATCACACCATGCATTAACACATTCTTTTAATAAATTTACTTCTCGAGTACTCTGTGAGCAAACGAGGAACAAATTTTGTACAAACATGTTACTTTCGCAAATATTCCTGTTAAATGTCAATGGTATGAACTTAATACATAGGTCTAATGCATCTCTTTAGTTACTTGATCGATGGTCGTCCGAAGATTTTCCTTCATTGCCTCAAGAACGTTTAAGATATTTTCATTATTTCTGGTCGTGGGATGTCAGCAAGATCATGTTTCTTTTTGACTGACGCGACTCAGTTTTAAAGCAGGAAAACTACTCATTAACTTATTTTTTTGTCTCAAGCGTAATCTTTAAAAGTTTGTCAATGTATGTCAATAGTATCACCAGCAGTCTTCTCTAAAAGAAAACAAAACACCCAATCTTTATTCCTTGTCGTCAGAAATTTAAAAAATCGCCGATCTTGCTTGTAACTACTTATAATGAAACACCTTGAACAAATAAGAAAAGATAAAATGACTTGTATGGGCGGTAACAGCACTATGGCTTACGCACCTTAAACAGAAATCCAGTTCACATATAATTACTCCGTTTGGCACACTGGGGCAGATAATCATATACTCACAGTACCTAGCGATATTATTCATACGTGAATGGACTATACATTCAATTTCTGATTACTTTTGGGTACGCCCTCGTATATGGGTACAGTGTTTAATACGATATATCTGCGATTAGGTTTCCTTTTTTAAAAAAGGAAACCAATCTTTATGCTGTTAAATTTGATTTTAGAATGTATTTATATTTCCCCGGTTACATAAAAGATTACTTTGTAGGTACAGAGAATGTAAAACCATGTAATGTTATCAAAACACACAGGTTTCAACATCTCTGTTGTATTCAATCCATTAAGCGAATTGAAACATAGTTAATAGACTAACACTTAACATTGTGGCTTCCGCGCTAAGAAGAGTGACAGTGACAAAGAGGATTGGTCACTGATTTCAACTGGCACTCATTTTTTCTTACCAGTTGCAGGAATCGAACTTAGCGCTGAAGGATACCACTACTTCTTCTTTTTTTATCATCTGTTCTATTTGTGTTACGTCCTATTTACGTATATATGTGTATATTTGCTTGTGTATGTGTGCGTGTGTGAATTGACGCTGCTTTCACGACAAAATTAATGCATGCTTGCCACGAATATCGACCAAACAAGAAAGATGCATGCCACCGGATGCGAGAAAATTTGTTTTGCCAACTCTACAGGAAAAGTATATATTAGGTAGTCACGGGGAAAATCGCATACATTTGTAGTGCTAGGTGGGGGTCAAAAATATAATCTGAGCGAAGGTAGAGAAGTAAAGGGGAGGTCAGAAGTTAAATATAATATACAGGGTAGACATAAAAAACATTTACACTTTCAAAATTTCAATGGGAAAAATGGAAATGCTCTGTAGTTTATTTATTTTCTGGCTATCATTCGGGAGACATCAATCAAAGAAAACATTTTTTCGATTGTTATCCCTTCACCTGTCATAACTGATTAATTTATTAGCATATGGACTCATTTACTTACTACTTACTTATTTTATGTTGTTACTTACTTTCTTATTTTCTAACTTGCTTACTTACTTATTTAGTTATTTTATTACTTACACTTTTCCTCTCTTATTTTCTTTATTATTTCTTAATCATTTACTTACTTTCCTTTTTGTCTTTGTCTTCCTGTCTTTCCACTAGTGTTTTACGGTCTAACCCAAAACGTAGGTTCAAACAGAACTTCTTTACTTAAGATCAGAACTACACTTTGATTCAAATCTCAATCAGAAGAAAGGTTCGTTCTTGTAGTTCTATTTATCTAGCAGCGTTAGTTCAGTTGGTAGAACGTTGACTCAGCATTCGGAAGGTCTTGGGAACAATCCCAATGGCTGTCCATTCTGACTGAGGTTTTCTCCCGGTCATACCAGCTAACTGCCTGGATATTAGGTACTAACAAGGACGACTACCTTCCAACATCTTCTCCCCCACCCTATCCCGACCTTCCTCAACAACTCTATTTCTCCTCCAGTAAAGTTGCAAGACTTCTCCACGGCCTCAACATTTATATTATTATTTATGTATAAAATTTAATTTATCAGTTTGTGCACAAACGCTCCTTTCTGTTGTTCTGTTAAGCCAGTTCTAAAAACTAGTGGTAGGCGACTGATTTTTCTAACATATGTCACTCCCTGGTGAAGAAAACAGGAACTCGTTTATTTTCATGCAACGAACATGCAGAAAGAACTTTTAATCATTTATTCATAATGGAGCTGTCGTATTTAAAGAAAAACTTACTTACTTATTCTAAGGCTTACGGAACTCGGAAGTTCATCACCGTAGTAACTAAAGTTCGCCATAGTATTCTATCCTGAGCAAAATCAAGCCAGTTTTTATCACAAACACCTATTTCTCGAAGATCCCTTCTAATATTATCCCCCTAACGTCGCACAGTGGTCGGAAACTGGGAAAAAGCGGACAAAAATCGTTTATTCCGAAACAATGGAAGTTGAAGGACGTTTATCTATCGTTCTATAAGTAATTGTTGTTTCTAAATCGATTGCAACTACATCAAAAGTGATTTGATGAACCCCTACTGCAATACGTGCAGTTATATATACAGGGGGGTCCAAAAGTGTGGAAACCCTCGCATAAATGTCAAATACTGCAAAATATAACCAAAGGAACAATGTAGGGGAGTAACAGAGGTAAGGAGAAATTGAGGAGGACACAGAACAATGAAAGCCGCCATCTTGAAATCCACGGTCGTGAATCAGACATACAGTTTGTAAATTGAAAACATACATGTTGACGCCTGATGTGAATTGGACATCGTTAGCCAGTGTGCATCCAAGAAGCGATTACGGGTTCAATGTGCTCTCCATTTAATTGTATGTGCAGCTAATAAAAAGAAGGTGTAAAACAAATGTGTGTTCGGCCTTAGGATACAAAATTAACCTCTTAAACCAACGTATTATCTGTAAAAGGGGAAAATAATCCAACGCATGTTATGATCATGGTAAATGCGTTGCGTACTACTTACACAATGAATAAAAAAACCAACAAAGTAGTCAGATAACCAATATTAACGTAACCTAACAAGTAAAGATATGCAGCTATAAATGCCAATAAAAGTAAAATCTTAAGTACTTAAGGTGGTACTTCTTACCTTGGTGTTATCAAATCCTTTGTCCTGATTAGTCCAAATCCATTGAATCGTCATCTACGCCATGATCATCAATAGTTGGACGTGGGGGAGACAACATTTACTTAGCTTCTTCGACCAGTTCAAGTTGAGAAGAAGCAGTCCATTGAGGTCGCAACCCAGTAATAAACGGGTCTGAAGATATCAGAAGGTTGTGAATCACATCCTTGCTAGTTGAAACGCGGGAACACTTGCGACTATTGTGCAGCCTCGAGTGCTTAAAATCTTTATTTCTTGCCAATTGGGCTTCTTCAGACATCCACCCGATTGGGAAGATGGCTGTGTAAATTTAAGGCTTTTCAATGAATTAATATCATATGCAGGGAAGAAGGCATGAAATACCAATCATACAAGACCAATCGGAATCCAAATTACGTACAAGACAATATGCCTTTTCCCTTTCCCAGGTTCAGATAGCTGATCTCGATTGCGATCACAACAACATTACTCATCACGCATTTGCAGTTAGATAGGGCTGAGTCCTCCAGCTGCACTTGGATGCGGCTACTTCCAATGCTCAACCTTTGTACTACTCATGGTCAACTCAATACAACCTATTTTGCAGATAAGCAAGGATAAGCTTAGACTGCAGAGCTACTAACATCAGCGTATATGTAACTTTTCGGTAACACTAACAAATCTATCATATAAATGATATGACAATGGATAACAAATAAAACTCTTCACTAAACACACAGTAATTGAGTCCAATGTGCTATCCAACCTCCTGCATCGACCTCAGAAGCGATGTAACTGGTTTAAACATATCATATTGTTTGGCTAATTTTTTACTGATTTTTCGGCACTTTTATTTGTTCATGTTTCCATGCATTTTCTGGATAGCGAAACTATTCCTATGTCCTGAAACTCCGGGTTTGGAAGCAGGAGAGATACTTATAATCAAATATCAATATCATAGGCGGCAACGTTGACAAAATCGATTTTTGACCGCTTTTTTTCAGTTTCCGACCACTGTGCGTCGTCTCGGTCTTTCCAACGGTCTTTTTCCTCCGACTTACCAACCACAATGGAATATAGTCTTTGCTTTTCCCCATTTCAGCTACATGGCCTGCCTACCTTAGTCGTCGCGATTTCATTACTCTTACAACATCGGGTGAGTCGTAAAGTCCGTGAAGTTCCTCATTATGCAGTCTCCTCCACCCCCCAGTCATCTCGTCCCGTTTCGGTCCGTATATCTTTCTCAAGATCTCATTTTCAAACACTCGTTATTCATGTTCATCTGCTAGGGTCGCAGTCCAACTTTCGTATCCGTAAAGTATTACCGGCAGAATAACAGTTCTGTATATTTTTAATGTCAACTTTCTTGATATTAATTTCGAGGTTAGAAGTTTCTGAACTGAGTGGAAACATGCGTTGCCCTATGATAAGCGAATTTATATTTCTTCCGTGCGTGACCTCGTTATTATTTGTTACATATGCTTCCAAGTATTTAATTTTTTTTACTTTCTCCATGTCCTCATTCCTAATTGTTATGTTTCCATTTCCTTCAGTCACTGCGTTTTGGCTTGTTATCATGTATTTTCTTTTCTCTATGTTTACCTGTAGACCCATCCGATAGCACGCTTCTATTAAGACATTGGTATTACAAACAGTAATGGAGACAAGGCATCATATTGTTTCTATCCGTTGCGAATCTCGAAACAATTTGATATTATTATTTTTATTACCTATCCGTACTCTGCTTATGGGATCGGTGAGACACATGCTCACTAGTTGAACTTTTTTTTTTCGGAATTCCAAATTGTACGTACCTGAATATTGTATAGCTTTTCCATTTTATAGAGTCATATGCTTTATTAAAATCAATGAATAACTGGTGAACATTCCCACTGTATACCCATTTCTTCTCGAAGATTTGTCTCAAGGCGAAAATGTTGTCCAGCGTGGATCTATATCTTCTAAATCCACATTGTTGGTTTCCAATTATTTCATCCACGTATAGGCTTAGGCGAGTTAGCAGGATATTGTTTCATACTTTGTAACAGGTTGGAAGTAACGATATTCTGCGGTAATTATTACAGTCCGATTTATTGCCATTTTAATAAACCGGAACTATTATTGAGTATTTCCATTCCTTTGGAAACTCCTCCTTTCTCCAGATATTACTTATCAATTGATGCAGTTTCTTGATTAGTGCCGTTCCTCCCGCTTTAATTAATTCGGCTGGAATGTTTTTTATTACTGGTGATTTAAATCGTTTTCAATTTCTTTACAGACATTTCGACCTCGATCTCACTAGATTCGGATATCCATGGTTCTGCTGCATAAATTTTAAATTCCTATGTCATTATCTCCGTTGCATACATTAAGAAGTTTGTCTAAATAACTTTTCCACACATCGTTAATTTAGTCGGATCTGGTTGAAGATCTTCACGTTCATTTCTAATCATTCCTAACCTCGGCTGGTAATCTTTTCTTAACAAGTTTACCCCTTTGTGCAGATCTCGTTTGTTATTTGTCTTGCCGTTTTCCTCTTTCTCCTGAATCTTCTGCGTTATCTAATCGTTTAACTTAGAATTTAAGTTGTTTTGATCCTTTGCCTTCTCTGTTTGTGATGCATAACTTTCCCCTCAGTTTTGTGATCACTAACTGATGGTCGGTGTTACTTTCCGCTCCTCTGTAAGACCTAACGTCCTCCTTATGTTGGTGTGTCTTCGTCTATCTACAAATGCGTGATTGATCTGGTTGAGAACTTTGCTATCCGGAGATTTTCATATGTATTGTGTATATCTTTGTGTTGAAATTGTGTGCTCTTTACTATTAGGTTTCTCGACATCGCGAAAGTTATCAGTCTTTCTCGATTGTTGTTGGTGATTTCGTGAATACTGTATTCGCCTATAGTAGGTCTATAGTTTTCCTCCCTCCCTACCTTAGCGTTGAAATCACCCAACACAATTGAAGACCTGAATTGCAAAACATTCCAAGTCCACTTTGTTCGTATTGGCATTTTTTCTCTTCGTCCGTATCTGTTCCAAAGGCTATCCACTTGCATAAATATTACATCCTAATCCCAACTCAAAAACATTTTTAATGCAAAATAATTTCAGCTGAATAGAATAACATACCAAGACCTTGGACTGTGTTTTTGTTCCTCCTGAAAAAAATACGCCGGTGGACTTGGGATGTTTTGCAATTCAGGTCTTCAATTCTCGGACTATACGTCGGTAATCGGTCAAACAATCTTTCTAGCCCCTCGTAAAATGTATCTTTGTCGTTATCAATAGCCATCTCGGTTGGAGCAAAGACATGTATTAAAACCGTGTTGCCCCATCGAATACAGTCACGCAAATATGTACTGCGGGAGTCTAGCAGTTATTTAGTTTATGGTCTAGCATTTAGTTTCTATTTACCTTATATTTATGGGCTAGATAGGCACTCTTCCACAACTATTCCTAAGACATATCACGGCTTAATCATAACTTCCTGCCTGGCTGATAATTATAATTTTAATAAAAACTTAAATGTTAGTTTCTATTCAACTTCCGCAGTACATATTTCCGTGACTGTACGTATCGTTTTTTATTTATGGCCTTTAGACAAATAGGTCTCAGGCCGGGATATGGGAGGGGAAAGGATGTGGGAAGATGTCAGCCGGGTATTTGCCTTGCGTTACTGAGGAAAACCCCTGGAAATGCCTCAGTCAGTATGGTTGGCCGCTGGGATCGAACCTACGACCTCCCGAACGCTAGGCCAACGCTCTACCATTGAGTGTACGTATCATAACGCACGCTAGTCTTTGGTTTACGCACCGCTGGAAGGATACAGTTCTTAATTAAGAATCCTGTTCCGAAATCATGAGATTGTGTACCCCCGTAGGATACTTGCCTTGTCGGATGCTATCTGGACCCTCCCACAAAACTTCTTGTATCGCTAATATGTCCACCTTATACTTCTCAGTCTCTCGTACCGACACCTGAAGAGGACCTGTTTTCTATAACATTCGTACGTTCCACGTTCGTATTCTAAAGTCTTTCTTAATCGTGTTGTTGGAGCCCCCTGAAGCAGTTCCCGCCCGGAGATCGCAACGTAAACTGTTGCCATCTCACGGAATTAAATACTTCTGGGACCTTTTTATGGAATATAGAAGAGTCAGAAGTTTTTTTTAGCAGTTTCGAACCTGCAGATCTACAAGGCGTGTCCCAAGCTTTCCTCTCCTCGGGATCGGGCGTGCTACTACCTTGTAGTGGGATTATCAACAGATTAAATCATCATATAGCATAAAACTAGGAGGAAGGGAAAAGCATAATTTTATTATAATGTGTTCTTACTCCAACGACTGCCAAAGCAATATATTTAATATATCAACATGATCAAATGCTATAAAACTTTGTTCAGTATATACAGTACTTGACATACAATGCGAACGTGATTAAGCACATTAAATTGTTGATAACATCGTAATTATTCATTAGAACAAAGTAAAACATTGTTTATAACATAAATATAAATATTAAAATATTTTAAATAAAAAATAGAATTGAAATTAAAATTATAATATATACTTCCTCACTTCGATTATATCGTAACAATAGTGATATACACTATCGAACTCAAAATCGTTATTTTGGAATATGCTTGTAATAAATTTGCATAGTAATTCATTTGACCAATATTATTACAAATGAGATTAAATATAACTTCATTTTATCTGGAAAAAATCCATAAATAATTAATAAATAAAATAACTTATAAATGCATTGGGAATAAACCACCACAAGATCCGAGCGAGGGACTAATTTACCTCCGAAATATTTTACACCAGGAGAATCTATGAACCATCTGTTACTTGACATAGAAAAACAACAATTAAAAAGGAAGAACAGATTAATTAATTTATGAATTTAGAAAGAGAATGTTTTTAATCAGTTTTTAAATTTCAAGTGAAAAGGTGTAGTAATTAGTTGTATATTATTAGCAGTAACATTGATAGTAGTAGTAGTATGAGGAGGAGGAGAAAAGTTTCAGAACACATAATTGGTACTTCAACCTTAAAAAGTAGAAGAAATATTAACATTACACAATGGAAAAAATCCTAGTAATAATAATAATAATAAAATAATCGCGTCGACATTCAGAACTGGCACAGGCCTGACCCAGAATGCTGGCAATCCTACTTGAGGTTTTCCACGGTTTCCTTCCGTTTCCCTGGACAAATGACTGGATGGTACCTAGACAATAATGCTGGCTCAGATATTTGATGAGCTGATTCCATAAATATTAGTTAAAATAATTATTATTAAAATTGAACAAGTACAAAATAATTGATACGTTATGTATGTTATACAACAAGTAGTAAACTTTGGTCTAATGAATAAAAAAAATGTTTCAAAATATTGAAATTTGATGCTTAACAATCTATGCGAACATTATATGATGCAACATTATTACTCATTTAAAAATTGAAAAAATTTAGTGAATTTTCAATTCAAAATATTTTCAAAAATCCAATGGAATAACAAGGAAAAAATAATAAAAACTTTTTAAAAACATACTTTACTTAAACAATTGTATGAAAAAGTGAAAAAATAATTTTGTTTATGCATGACTAAAAGGAAAAGTATGAGGAGTGCCAATTGAAGAATTTATAAAATGACTTTATATGAAACCGTCCCCCGTGCTTTTCTTTTTTAGTCATGCACAAACAAAATTATTTCTTACTTTTTAGTACGAATTGTTTTAGAAAAGCATGTATTTGAAAGTTTTTATTGTTTTTTCAAGTTATTTCGGTCTTTGGATACTTTTTCCTTACTCTATGTGTTTTACCCTATATGTAAGCTGATGTTTTATTACCCAAATCCTAAATTGTTCTGCAACCAGTCAAACGCAAAGGCGTTGCGTATTTTATTTAGTTTAATAAGGTTAGTATTTATTTTAGGATAAAGAAGTTAATATTTTAAAAAATATGCATTTAAAATATATAAATATACTAGCAAAAGCAGGGGTGAGTGGTGCCACCATCCCGGACCACTAGTGTCGAGGGTGGCTATGCTGCACAGTGGGATAAAATCAAAAAAAAAAAAAAATGGAACAAAATTCCAAAATTCAAATTTAAAAAATAAACTCGGAACCATCTTATGTTGTAGACCCTATAGTTAAATGTCCAATATATACTAAACTGTTTCGTTATAATCCTGAAACGCATAATGATTAGTGCATGTGCGCTCAAAGTTGTATTTTTTTATTTTTATTTTTTTTTTAATTTTTACGAATGCGTTTATGTACATTTTCTGTATGCAACTACCATCGAGAAAAATAATTAATGTAAAATACAGTAGGTTTTCTTTTTCGGCTTTAGTGTAATCACAACGTTAATGTACTTTGTAGTTGACACCTGTATCCTAATGATTTTGTAATATATATGCATCGAAATACTAACGTAGAATTTTGGATGATTTTTCCAAATCCTTCAAAAAAGCCAAGCGAGGCAAAGCTCTGACTTTTCCTGAAGGTAAAGTATACATATCTATTGTTGTTTTATATTTTAGCACATTAAAGTCAATATGTATTATTTATAATTTTCGTGAGCTCCCTCCGAATAAAATCTTCTGGAAGAAATGCTGTTTGTTTTGTACCTGGGGAGACCTCATTAACCCATTTAATTTACCTCACGATAGTCGAACTTATGAAGAAATCTCCTGTGATTTAAGCAACCCGTTAGAGAGCTGTTTTTAGTGCTTTCCTTAAGATGAAACATACTATGTCCCGTACACTAAGTGAATGTGAAGCAGATATCACACCTATGAGCCCCTGACCAAGATCCAATTAACATTTCCTCAGCGTTCAGAAGGTACTAATTGAGACATGTTTTTTTGGGTTTTCGTCCCAATGTGCGCCAGTCGCCGAAACAAGTGAATATAATCACTTGTTAAAATAAATCAGTAGAGCACCTCGATGGTGGTCGATGACGCCATAACTATGTCGTCTCAGGACTTTTGTGCGCTTGGCTGTAATCGGATGGTTGTAAAGTATGACTCTCCTCAATCTCAATATTCATTATCATTCATAGGTTAAAGCGAGTGAACGAGAAGTTCTCTGTCTCGGCTAGTAAGTTCCCCGCGAAACCCCCATTTCCCGCGGGCCTCGGAATAACGGAGAAGTAGGATATTACGGCCAATAGTGGCAGTCTGCACTCACGATTGTGTTCGCGAAAGGCACTCAATTAAGTTCACTTGCCCTGGGCTCTATCTTGCCATACGGCGGCACTGCATACCGTATAATTACTTATTTTGTTATGTTAATCTAGGCTCGAATGAAATAATGTAAGTCGAAGAATATATGATTGATGATTGTGTAACGTCATTCAAGTAGTATTGTTATCAAAGTTAGATAGAGACGTTCTCGGTAAAAGAGTGAGATTGTTTATTCAAGTTTAAAATCAAAAGTTTGTTAAATTACAAGTTTATTTCCTCATCAGTCATCACTTACTGTTGCTATTTTATTAAAACTGAGATAAGAATTCGGAACACTTTAATTTCCTGTTTTGTTTGTTAGCTTCAAAGATTGTCTTCTCTTGAGTCGGATCTGATAAATGTCACTAGGGTATTTTGGGGTTATTCATACTTCGGGCATAGCGTTTGGAAGAATAAGTGAACAATCACGCGTATTTCAGCAATTCCGCCACACCGCGGCGCTAGTGCAGATTTAGCTCCCGAAGCACAAAACGGAGCTGCCAAAAGCATGCGTAAAGAAATGTAGCAGCAGTATGTTTGTTGATAAAGTAAGTTAATTTTTAATGTAAGAAAATATCTTAAGAATTGTCATACATTAATGAATGAATACGATAAATATTTAATGTACTTACCACCTGGAAAATATCTTCGAAAGGACTTTTATGATGAGACAACTTTTGACAGTTTTGAACTTTCTTAGCTGTACTGGATGAGCTTAGATTGTGACGAATCTCTCTCGCACGAAAGAAGAAACGGCAACGAATATAATGAAGTATTAGTTTTGGTATAACTTCCATTACATGTTCAATGCTGCAACCCAATCTTACATGGACAGAAATCGTCGGCAAGGCATCCAAACAGTCAAAAAATATGTCACCCCACAACAATTCTTGCGACCCAAGTTTTCGTGCAATAGTATTTTCAAGTTGCAAAAGCAGACTGTAAAATTCTTCTGATGGATGTTTGAGAAAAGAAATGTCAGGATTAGTGCTAAAATCTTTTATTCTTGTCAGCAGTGCTACTCGGTCTTCAGCGAATGTGTCTGGTATCTGCTGCAGAGATTGTATACATTGCCTACATTGTGTAAATTTAGATGCATGTCTAATTAAATAGCCACCCCAGGTAATATATAACACAGTCTTGTGAGGTAGGTATGTCCTTAATTCCGTCTGCTATCTTGCTTTCTCAAGCGACGTCAGGGAAAGGATCGGCATTAATAACTATCTTTTCTTGTATAGATTTCTTTGCAGACTCCCGTATACGCTTGTTTTTCTCTTCACTTACTTTCGCCAACGCACGCATCTTGCCGACTAATGACGATAATAGTGTATCAGTGCGAGGTTCACAATTCCCACTTCTTATCAAAGCATTTTTAATGGGGACGTAAATAGATTGCAGCAAATGTAACTGCATAAAATCTACTGTTGATGGATGATCGTCACAGCTTAAACTACGCAAGATACCGAAGTGTCTCTCCAAGGGATCTTGATTAAATTTTGTAGTCAGGATGTAGCGAAATCCACGATTCCACAAATATTCTGCCACCTCCAAAGTACTTTTTAACGTTACTCTTGGAGACTCCAGAGTTCGTTCCGAAGCAAATGTATTTTTGATGTATTTAAAACTTCCATCATCTCGAGTAACACTTTATGCGGTGTAGAATGTCTGTATAGTGCTTTAGCAGGATGAGACGAATTTAAAGCATTTGCCATGCTGTTTAAATCACGAGTGAATGCTTCTGTTAATTCACTGTCTTCAAAGCCAGGGGTGGAAATTTCACGGAAAAACTTTATGCCGTTGGCCATGCTAGAACTGAAAAGCTGAAACGCGAGACATGCGTTCATCCTCTGAAAACTAGTGGGATCCAAATGGGAAGACGTTAGTTTTGGGCAGACACGTAGACCAATAAATTCTGAGGATGTGTCAGTAACGTATACTTTTTTATATATGTCAAAACAAATAGAATGATTTTTATACAAAACAGTATTTTTGTCGTGAAAGTTATTTCGAATGCATTTCAGTATGTGGACAGCATCAGAGAATGCCCAAAGCCTTCTGTCCTTCTCTGATGGGTGATGCCACACTGCCGTGTTTCCCAGTTATTCCTAAGCATGACCAAGCCTTTTTGTTTGATTGACTGCCGTCTGAAACAAAGCCAAGTACACATATTCCAGCATTTTCCAGTTGTATTATGATTTGAAGTAAAAGTTTGGCCAAAATATCTCCTGGAGTCGAATTTCTATTCGCGTATATGGCAACGGGTTGAACCCAATTTTGCAATAGCGGAACGAAAGTGAATACGAGAGCATGATTTGCTAGTTGGTGTTTGGCCTCTTCTGGTGTAATATCTCCGAAATCAACAAACCCGTCTACTTTTAATGTGCTTCCATTGAAACGTAATTTCTCTTTAAGTTTTACCTCGTCGAAAATCAGAACACCGAGACGATTATTCTCGTCACCATCTTTGAATGATTCAGAAATCGCCTCAACAGCCTGTTTGTTGATACCGTAGGAGCATTTAAGCCCCTTTAACAAATTTCTCAAATGTGCAGTAGTAGGAAGTGGTAAAAGATCATGGTTCAAGCAGTGTGTATACCCTTTTGGTGATTTAATTTTCAACAAGCAGCTCTCCAACAAGAACTCATCACTGTACCGCATTCCTCTTGTATGTTTGACATTGCACTTCTTAATTATCATATCGATCACCATCTTCTGCTTGCGACTAAGACGCCCCCCTTGTGTTTTTGATACTTTCTGAAGTTTTTCTTTTGTAGTAGAAAGATCTTTCTCTAATGACGTAATTTTATGTCTCGCAATTATTAATTTTCGTTTAGTTGATGAAAGTGTTCTTGATAATTTTTTTACTTTGTGTTTTAAACAACGAACTTCATGTTCTCCTTCGATCGCTCTGTTGCTTGACGGTACTGCTATTGGTTAATCATTTTCAGTCAAATTTGATGTAATGCTGCTATCGACAAGTGTTATTCGTTTAACTTGTTTGTGGACATTAGAACTGAAGTTTCTTTTCGTTGGAGACTTTCTTTTCTGAGGTTTGATGCTACTGAAGTAAGACGGTAAGTTAGGAAATATATGAGGTATTGCATCGGGTCGAAGACGCCAATTTTTTCTAGGTAATTCGATGGTCTTGCCCTGTATTTCAAACTTATCACACTTTACAATAAAGTCTTCAGAGAAATGAAGATCGCACACACTTCTTTTCGCCGTCAAAGGAAGATCTTGTCGTGGAATTGCTTTCACCCATTTCAGAAACAAAGTTCGATCGCACGGAGGTTTGAGATAGTGTCTCTTCTCAGAGGGATGTTTATCATGACCATACCCTGATCTACACCCTGGCACGAAGCAGCTAGGAATGTTGTACTTCGATATTACAATTGCAGATACTTTGTAACACACACAGAGAACTTAAAGTAGTTATAGGATTGTCACATACACACGGACTTGTAGACACTGCCAGCAGAATAAAAGAAGAATTAGCACTAAGGTGATAATCATTAGTTTCGTTACTCAAGAAACGAAGTCCACATCGGCCCTAGGCAGAGTTGCCTAAGGGCCATAAACAGGTTTTTAAAATACGAAACTCACAGAACTTTGGTTCTTCTCAAAAGCACGAAACACACAGACAGGCACGAAAGAGCACTGAGTAAAATAATTCAATAATCAGTGTTTAAGTGATGATCACACCAAGATTCGAAAAACAAAACACAGAACTATTTTTTAAAAAAAAGCCACGAACGAACGCTCAAAATTCTGAAGCTTCCACTGTCTGCGGTACAGAACACGTGGGAATCAGCTTAGCAACAACAAATCGGGAGCTTAAGCGTTAGCAGCGCTGCTGTTTAGCGGTTTCGCCGTCTCCTGTGCTTTTTAAATGGCCAGTCGTCGAAGTTTTCTCACTTTCTCTTTCCACACGCTATGCTTCGGGTAACCAAGGTGGCCAGGGGCTGCATTTCACGTCTGTAATTCCAAAACAACGCATGTTTTAAAATTTCTTCAAGAGAAAATTTTCTTGCTTTGACGTGAATAATCACCTCCCGAAGATGGTAGCATTATTTCAGAGACATACTGTATATCACACTTGTTTGTTGTATTTTATAAATAAGCTGTTTATTATTATTATTATAGCGGTTGATCCTTCAACGCAAGCTTGGCCGTCTACATTCATATCGCTCTCACTCTCATTTTCCGTTCTTAGCGTACCGTACATTTTTCTTCTATATGCATGCCTATTATTTGAGTCTGCCTTGTTCCCCTTTCTCCTTCTTAACTACTATTTTCATTGTCTAATATCCTATTCTTGTTCTTTCCTCTCCTCTTCTCTTCTCTCCTCTCCTCTCTCTTGTACTTTCACAAGACTTGTTTCTCTGCCCAAGTGTTTTTTTATTCCCCTCCAAATCCACGAAGGTAAGATTGATTGATTTAAATCAAAGTTATTTAAATCAGATGACTTTTTTGGAAAAAATCAATGATGTAAATCAAAAATATTTTTTAAGAAAAATTTAGAGATTAAGTGCAGTATTTTTAATCATTCTCTGGTTTGAGTCAAATGTAAGCTTGAAATTTTCCTTTTAGTCCTTATGTTAGACTCTTATGATATAAACCAAAACAAAAGTGATGAACCTAGAATTTCAACAAACTATTTGATTCGTTTATTTTGATTGACAAAATTTTAGAAGAAAATGTAGGAACCCAATTCCCATTATAAATTTACAATTTGTATTACGAATATGATTATTTTTTGTAATATGAAAACGAACACACAGAAAATTCAGGTTTTGTTTACAAAACAAAAATTGTTGTTTGGTAACGTTACCTTATTTGTGTATTTGTATCTTTTTTTTTATTTCTTCACAAATTGCTCAAAAGCAGTTTATACTCAATGGAAGTATAAAGTTTACCTATGTGTATACTGAAGGATGAAAATGCAAAGCTACGTATCCTCTATCCATCTGACTGCATTACATAGCTCTCATTAAGTTCAATTTTATCTAAGGCCTATAGACAACTTTCGATCAGACCGAATGTATGATGTGGGGAAAATTGGTGGAATGAAAAAAACAGGAGAATAGGAGAGAACCCTGAGAAAACCTACGAACACGGTTTTTGTTCACCACCGCAAAGCTCACATGCCACGAGTCGGGATCGAATAGGCGACCTCACGGATCAGAAGTGAGCGCTCTACCATTAAGCGAGAACGGCTTCAAAATAGCTCTCAGACTTTCTGGAATATTGTCATGGGGTGTTCCCAGATTGATAGTACAATTCTGAGGGCTGAAAACTCTTAAGTGAAATGAACTAAAACTTATCGTAGTAAACATAAATCCTAGAATATTTCGTAAGAAAGATGTAGAAAAGAGGCAATTTGGATTATAAAATTTGCAAATTGCTTAGGAAGACACAGACGTCATTTTAGAAGGAAAGCTGATACATAGAAACATTGTAAACTTTTCGAACTTAATTATGGTGTATAGGCCTATCCCGCTGAAGACACTCCATTCATCGTATATCGACGTAGAAATTTCCTGCATGTTAACTTCCTTTGTAAAATGTTCCATAAGTAAGTAACGCCATATCTTCCTTCTTAAAAGTATAACAAGTTGTAATTGCCGATTTTCCATGGCTATCTTCCGTATCGAACACCATGTATTTGTGAATGTTACTTTACTTTTTACTTGTTAAGTTAGTTGAAAAGGAAAAACTGACTTAGTAGCTTTTTCAGTGCCGCAAGTTATTTAAATAAAAACCAAAATAAGAAAAATGATTTTTACAATCCTGCTTTGAACCACTTACCGTATCTCTTCAGTATTAAGAACAAAAAAAATTGAAGGTAATCCTGATTTTTGTTCAGTATATTTCTCAGAATATTTCTAAGTGACAGTCTTTCTGCATTTCTCAGTCACAACAACAACAGCGTTATACAAGGATATTTGTATATAGTTGTGTAGTCAATCAGACATTGCTTAGTTAGATTAGATATTCAGGCAGCTAAACGGAGAGTTGTAAACAACATGGAACGGTAAATTAAATCGCAGCAGTCAACATTGGAAGATCCGAGAAAACCCCTGTCGTGACCAAGTCTTTGTCTCACTAGGCAAATGCCGGAATAGTACCTAAGTACTAGGTCCTGCCCGTCTTTATTCACTAAGAAGAACCTTTTCTGTAAATCGATTAGAAAAGAGTTGAGGAAAACCCTGATTAAGTGTTTTGCAGAGAGTACAGTGTTGTATGAAGCCGAAACAGCGAATAATGCTTGAAAATGTGAGTAACGAGTGAGTCTCGTTTCCAAGGAGACGGTAAAGAGTTTGACATTCTAATACGACTAAGGTTACTTCCTTACATAATCATGCGAAGTTTGTAATCGGATGAATCGTTCCTATGCAAATGCTCAAATATGAAATTAATGAATTTATCGTGACAGCGGAAAGAGGACGTTCTAATGTAATTAAAACGTGGAAGGAATAGGAGAAACGAGGATAAAAAAACAGCGATAATAATAAAGAAAATATAATAAATGAGGTAGAGCCCATCCATAGAACTGTGCATATATGCTACCGCCGGAATTCAGGATTGAGTATCCTATTTGGAAAATCAGTTTCATTGAAAAATTTCACCGACCCCTTCTCAACGATAGCTCAGCCACCTTCCTATGCCTAGTAGTTTCTGAGTTGAAATCCCCCTCCCCCTCTATCTCCGGTTTCGCCCTTGCGATGTGTATGATGTATACGGGTTTGAACTCGCTTCACCGAGACCTTTCCAACGACACCTCAACCATTTTCTAGACGACGTTCTTGCGGGATCGAGTATTATTCCGAACTGTGAAGTGATAAATGAACAAATATCTAGAACTCGGTAATATTTATCACATGTAAGAAACCGCATCTCAATAGGACCAGAGTTTAAATAAATATATCAAAGATCGGAACTTTCAGATTAAATTTTGCAACGTTGTAAATTAATTCCTTTGAAACGTAGCCACTCAGCAGTAATGATTCATTCATCGAAAAAAAGGTCCTGCCAAGCGTAAGTTCCACCTCATATTTGTGAATTTCACTTTAGTTTTTACTTGTTAACGTATTTGAAAAAGAAAACCAAATTAGAAACTTTTTCAGTGTAATTAATTATTTACATGTAAAAAATGATTTAAATAAAAAATTAACAAAAATTATTTTTTGAAAAACTGTGATTTTCTTCAACATGATCTGTGATAGTGTGATTACAGGCGCCCATCAGCCAAGCATGATTCGACTTCAAGGAACATTTACCGACCCTGATGGCGGAGTTATGACAAATTTTACTTTTGTTAAATCTTACATTTTTATAAACAATTAGCAACTTTTGCTGGAACTCACAATGTATTATTGGAATTCATATCTGATGATCAAGGTAATTAAATTGATCTCTTTTTTTTATAAAATATAAGACATTAATTATATCCAAACGTAGAAATAACTTCTGAATTGCTATATAAAAATGGGAATTACATTAAAAGTGAAGTATTCCGAAAACTTGAAATACAGTAGATCACCAAGACCTGAACTAATAAAAAAGAGTTGACTACGCTTAAAATTAGTAATTACACAATCAAAATAAAAACACATACACACACTTTTTCTGGTTACAAAAGTTACTGTTTCTGTTAGTTTTATGTTCTTCAATTTTATGTAAGATCTTTAGGCAACCTCGGCTCAGACCAAATGGATGGTGATGGGAGAATTAATCGAATGAAGAAAGTGGGAGGAAAAGGCCGATGAAACTCACGTAACCGGAGTTTGTCCACCTCAAAGCACACGTGGCATAAGCAGGGATTGAAAGAAGAACGCCACGAATCAGAGATAGAACTCCACCACTGAACCACAGTATCCCAACTATTCTTTCAAACTTTCCTAGACATAGATGGACGACTTTTCGAGTATATGTTGTAACCTGAATGATGTTTGGTACACGCACAAACACAACATCAATGTTCTTCAAATGTTTGGTATACATGTATGATATGTAAAATGTAAAATAAATTGTAAAATTTATTATATGTTAATAAAGTGCTTGTAAAGTGTCCATAAAGTGTAAACAAACACTGAAAAGTTCTAATTGGAATTCTTTATTCAATATTTCTGATCACATGTCGTTAAGCACATTCACATAAAGTTTCTTGTTTGTTCGATTGACCGTTTACCATCTAGAACCGGTCAAACAGCGAAACTTTAATTTTAACTACTTGATATTAAAACAAACAACAACAACAAATGCTTTGCAGACGGAGTTTTCACTGAGACTCCACTGTGTTTATTATGTCACTTAATAAGATATTCCATGCTCTTTCCAATGGTGAACATTCCATATCTGCATCTGGTGTTCTTCCTTAGATATTCATGGTATTATGTTTCAAGGTCAACCCTATTATGTATAATGATGTAAAAACAGAAAAAGGGCTTTGGAGATAAAGTTCCCACAAAGAACCCGCTGTTTTTATTACATCATTCTATAGAAAATTTTCTTCTCTTTCCAATGGTATAAATCTCATCGTATCTGTATCTGGTGTTCCTTTTGAGATATTCATAGTATTATGTTGCAAGGTAAACACCATTTCAGAAATTGCTTTTTTCGCGATCATAAAGAAATATCTAAAAAAACTTTAGGCTCTACCAAACTTTTGTTTCAAATTTGGATTCTTTGATGAATTTTACATAAGAAACATCTAACCTTGTATTTTACAATTCATAAAGCATGACTTAAAAAATAAAATCCAAATGGTTGTGTCTCCGAAAAGTGTCGATCGCGACAACATTTAAGGACAAACACATTCCAACTTTGAAGCGCTGTAACTCCGGATACACGTGGCCTAGAAACCTGTAAGTTGGAATTTATACTAAGAATTCAAGAATCAATGAGCCAAATTTCATCAAAATTGCAAACTTTGAGTGACATTTCACCTTTCTGATTTGGCATGGAATGACCAATCAGTAAACAAAACAAAATCATGTTTAATTATTCATATTCTTCTTTCATCAGTTTTTAAATAGTAGAACATCCACAATTTGTTAAAACTTTTAGCAGTGAATCTCTCTACCCTTATTTTATGTCATAGCAACAATGTTTTTGTTTTGTACTTTTATTGTTTATAAACATCACTAAACTAATTGTTGTTCTACTATTGAGTATTATTATGCACAACATTTTCAAATATGTTAAAGTTATATTTTTAAATAAAGAAGGAATATCGGAACAAAGTTGAAACTTTTCTCACTGAACCTCTACTATACTCTCATGTAACAGGTAAAAATGTATTACTGTCATTAATTGCCAACATCGCATAACTAATTAATGTTTCATCAAGAAGCGATACAATTTTTTTTTAGTTTTTCGTGTCTTTAACAACCCCTGTAATAAAACATGGTAACAGAATACTTCTGAAATTGTAGAAAGAAATTGTGTTTTTGAGGTAATCCTGTCAAAATGTCACATCTTTTGGACAATAATAACAGAAATTATACATTTATTTATGGAACTCTGCGGTTTTAAAGAACAGTCGCGAATAGGATATATCATGATTTTCGACCTTTCTTTGACATCCTATATCTCTGGAATGAAAAGGAATACAAAAGGTAGACATTTTACATTTCTTCCTCACTTGGACCAAAGTACTTGAGGAAAAAAAATCATTCAAATCTGAGACGGTCGACCGGGAAGATTCTTGAAATTTAGGCGATTTGAGCTGGAATGACCACGATGTCTATCGTCACGAAGTATTTCTGTGACCATAGGAAGGAAAACACTTCTACACTTACTGGGAGACTTGTGCATCCTACCTGGCTTCTGCTCTGAAGATATCGAAGATCAATTCATTCCATCCGTTTTCTCAGAAAATCTTCCATTTTACTTCAGTCTGGATGAGAACTTCTTAGGAGTGGATGGAATCGACAAATATGGAACCAGAGCCTTTATGCCGTCGCCCAGGATATGAAGATTTATGTTGGTTGTACCATTCTTAATTACGACCCTGTCTTGCTGTTGACATTCTTGGAATGGACGATACACGACAGAGGATAGGTATCAAGATCCACCCAGTCACTCGAGATAGAAACCAGATTGAAGATCTATGCCACTGGACGGCAGTCATATTAACGTTTGACATAAACATGAACGAACTTGTTACATGGGCAGTAGCAAAGAAAAAATATCTCTTTTGTAACTGGACGAAATTACTGGTTCAACCAACTGACAAGCAAGCAGAATCATCATCTACTCTGAACATAGAAACGAAGTTGAAAAGTAAAATATGTCACAGCAAATCTTACGTAGCGCAGAGGTTTTCACCATTGGCAAGATGGATTTGTCGAAGATTCAGATGAAATGTACACATAATCGAAGTATATGTTGATCAACAGACGGAGAGCGAACACATAAACAAACAGTCAACATGCATAAATAATAGCAACCATATGATGCTGCAATATCATCAGTGCACTGAAGCAGTTGAGGGAGAGACCAATAAGATCTTACAGATAACAACCAGTGCTATTTAATCTTCCACGAATGACTCGCAGCAGTTAAATACCTCGTATTACGGAATATTTTTAGACCTACCGTATTTTAGTTTACCTATTTATGGAAGCATCTTTAGTGTTACTGACTAAAGAAATCATTTCTCTCTTTATCTTGTACATAATTACTTAAATCAACCGTAGAAATAAGCGCAAAGGAAGTACTCTGTACGTTGAAGAATAATATAATTTATTAGTGGATGCCTTGTATATAGATGACTGAAATCAACCGTAGAAATAAGCATAAAGCACTTTCACCGTTGAAGATTAATGTAATTTATTATTGGATGAAATCTATTATTGTAGAAATGCACATTAGGGTGGGGCGAAAAATAAAAAGTTTTTTACGTGGATTTCTAATACCTGCCAAAAGTTGTCTTTTGTGATAGTTAGTTAATGTGCAAAATTTGACTAATATTGGTTAATGTCTTGAGGGTGCGCTGGTGTCGCTAAGTTTTGTTATCATTTGTCACCTTAATTTCATGACTATTTTATGGAAATTAATGCCTGACCAATTATATTGGCTGCAATTTACTGTTAGGAGAAATTTTTGTATTAACAACATATTAAATATTTCCCTCACAAACTTTGCGCGGTATCTGTTAGCATTTTGAGGAGCGCGCCCTATTTTTTGTTGTGAAAATGCGCAAAAAGTGCGAAATATGAGGAGGCGCTGAAATAAAGTCCTTAGCATCATGTTAATTTCAATTGTTTTGAGAAAGTCATGGCCAACTGAATCCACCAGGCGGTGATTTATTTTCTTTTATTTGAAAATTCCCGATAGATGGCAGGCACACATATTCACTCCAAACCGTTTAGCTTGTTTCGTTACAGTATAGAAAATAATGATTTGGTTCTGTGTGATTTATGAAGGAAAATGTCTGTCATATTACTTGTAGCATAGGAAGAGAAGTTCTAGAAACCTTATCTGTGATTAAGGTGATTGATACAACTTCTCACTGTTGCCTGTCAAGAAATTAAAGTTAAGGAGGCAAAGGCATTTCAGACAACCTTGTACTTAGAGAGAGCGTTGTTCGCGACAAATTTATGCAAAATCGAATGTTTTACAGTGAGTGAGTGGTTTTAGTTGATCAATGATCAAGGCAGTATTTCGGACATAATGAGCAATGGAAACATGAAGGAGGAAAATTCCCTCGTTGGACTGAGTGTAAAAACAAGGAAAGAACTAAATGATCCCATTTTTGGAGCCCCCAAAACCTTATCTGATTCGGTGTTACCAACTTACGAAGACGTGTTTAAATATTATTTTTTCATTTTACATGAAAAGAAACCATTTGATACTTGCAAAGAGCCTACCGTGGCTGACATTTCAGAAGTTGTAGCCACGAGGTTGGAAGAAATGTGGCACCGATCCTCTATTCCTATAGTTTCTCACACACGAATTCTTCAGCTGATTCGAAATTATCATGACAAGTATCAAAATCTAAAGAAAACTAGTAACAAGAAAGGTGCTAAATCCGATGCATTTAATGATAAGGTAAAGTTCTTTTGTGCCAAAGCTCAACTTTTCGATATCGCTTGTTGTAAATGTGATTTCAGTGCATGTAATTGTGATAAGTCTCGTAAAGTCCCTGTCAAAGAGCAAGTTTTCCTTTTAGATCAGCGTGGAGAACGGAAAATGTATATTGGAAATGTTGATATTCGAACCACAAGGAAACTGAAATGGAAAGAAAAACGAAAAGCAAAGGAAGAATTAAGGACGAAGAGGAAGATCAAAATTAATGGCAATGAAGACACAGAGGAAGCAGATATCGATAGCGAATCGTTGATGGAAGGTACTGTCGAAACTGATCCAGAATTTACTTGTACTACTGTGAAACCAACCACTTGGCAAGCAAGGGCCAATCTAAATAACTTTTCAAAGACGTGTGATCGCTATGGTGTGTCCAACAGAGCAGCGGCTGCCTTAGCATCTGCAGTATTGGAAGATGTCAGCGTAATTTCTCCTGGAGGAACATCAGATATCGTCGATCCAAGCAAAGTGAAACGGGAACGTAACAAAGCGAGAAAACGACTACAACTTCAGGAACACCAAGATCTAAAATGTAAAGCTATACGAGGCTTGTATTTTAATGGACGGAAGGATAGCACATTGTTCCTGGAACAATCGATGACTGGCAGTTATCATCGGAAAACAAGAGCTGAAGAGCATGTTTCACTGGTTATGTTACCTGATAATGCATATTTAGGACATATTTCTCCAAAACGTTCGACCTCGCAAGGAATTGCAAACAGCATACTTGAATTCTTTGCTGTAAATACAATCGATGCAAGTGAGTTATGCGCTATCGGATGTGACGGTAATGCAGTAAATACAGGAAGCAGAGGTGGCGTAATTTTGCGCCTTGAAAAGGTAATCAATAGACCATTGCAGTGGTTAATATGCCAACTTCATGGCAACGAATTGCCACTTCGCCATTTAATGGAGTACCTATATGGACCAACATCTGGTCCTGGAGGATTCAGCGGCCCTATTGGCAAACGTTTAACAG
>JAGDQP010025478.1:0-19934 GCA_022664845.1 Lepisma saccharinum | reverse complement strand
AAATCGGGTCACCGGATCAATCCGGTCATTTGACTAACGTTTCTGACCAAATCACAGGGAACCCGGGTCACCGGAACGTCAAAACTGACCCGGTTTCAGCTCTAATCCTGACTGAGGTGTTCCCTGGTTTCCGCTTGTCACACTAGGTAAAAGTTAACATGGTACCTTGTATAAGTTAAGAGCATAATCCATCACTACATCCTTTTTCCTCCCTCTCCAGGTCTGTGTCAAACATGCTTAACGCCGGTAAATAAATGTTTTTCAAAAAAATCTTATCTCCCATTTTTGGAACTTTCGATATGTCGTCCCAATTACGAATCATTATTCTCCCAACATTTCAAAAAAATGGAGTTGACGTTACTTGTGCTACTCAAGGTCAAGTGTTCAGTTTTGTAGACAAAGTTTAATGTTGCAAACATAATGAAAACTAAGTCTAAGAACGTCAGAATGACACAAGATCCCACTGCTAACTTAATTAGCGTAAATTTTACAAGCATTCTTAATAATAATTGTGATCCAAATTTTCAGAGGAAAATCCAAATTTCAGATGTTGTAACTCCGAAAATATATGACACATGACTAAAATATTACATTTTTCATTCCTTCTTATCAAGCCCTACTAACACACCTAAATTCATAAAATTCTGAGATGCTATTCACTGGGTTGATCTGAGATAGAACGACCCATTTCTAGAATTCAATACATGCTAACGGCTAATATATCGTATATATGTATATATAGCGAACGGAGTAGCTCAGTTGGTAGGAAGGTCATGTGAGCACCAGGCAAAAATGTAGAGATTGTAGGAACTAACTAGGACTTGGCAATATCCTGTCCCCATTATAACCTAGGCTTAGTGTTAGGTTCCTAAAGATCATAAATAAATTCAAATGCAAATATTTATCGTAATTTGAACCCTACCTTAGAATGTTCGAGATAAATGATGAAATTTTTCATATTGTTTTCATAATTACATTTTATTATTTTGTATCCTAGTAACTGCACATTGAAGGTCACGGAAAAATATATCCCAACCGGGTGGCCGAGCGGTATGTAGCGGTAGGCCATAGGTTCGAGTCCCGACAGAGGCATGGGTGTGGATTTTAACAGCCAAAGGAGTATCGTGACGGGCCGAAGTCAAAAGTTACTAGAATGACCCATATAAAAATAAAGTTCACCAAAATATTACGGAAAATATATCAGATTTATAATCGCTCCACATTTTACACATTGGAATCATTTGATGTTAGATGAACGGGCCAAGCATTTGTCCTGCCGCAGGACGCGAACCATTCATTTTCACAGGTAGGACGCTTGGAGGTTCTATCATTAACGGGAAATTTACTTCATCTCAGATGTTTATGAATTTTGATATGTTTGAAAAGCCTGATGAGAAACACACAAAAATGTACTATTTTAGTCCTGTGTCATATATTTCTGGAGTTACATCATCTCCAATTTTAATATAGCCCAAAATGTCGAGTCATATTGATTATTAAAAATGCTTGTAACTTTTGTTCTAATGAAGTATGATGACTAAGGATTGGATTCTTGCGTCATTGTAAAGTTCTTAGACAGATCTTTTATTTGATATGCGACACATGACCCTCTTATTAAATTGAAAACTTCTTGAAATTTGACCGTTGACCTTGAATAGTAATCCTTTTTGTTTCATCTCCGATAACGTTAAGGTGGAAAGTATCCAATTTCCTGGGAAGCGGACTAAATAATATATTGATTAAACTAAACTTTATGTTATTCAATGATAATACAAAAACTACAACTACATGTTTCCGGCGGTCATGCTGGATTTTTTTCTCCAGTGATGAAGAGGGATTTTCCAGAAAGCAATCATCACATATGATTCTGATCGTAAAACACTAAAACTTGACACCAAAACCATAGCTCTTGGTGCACTTGTTCCAAAGATGTGGTTGCCTGTATACTAGAAATGGTTTATTTCAGCAGCCAGGTTGGATTTTCCCTCTCCATAGCTCAAGATGGACCACGAAAGTGGCTACCATTATTTGATAAAAAATTGCTAATAAAACCTTACAACTAGGGACCAACGCCATAACTTTAAGTATAAAATTTTTATAGAGGAAATACGGAGATTGCCATCATCACTTTTCCTAATACTTGACTCTTAGCCTATACAGTATCACTATTCACGATATTGTTTCATCAAACTGCAAATGGGGAGGAAGGGGTATAAACAGAAATACTATATCCCGACCTGTGCCAAAAATGCTTAATAACCATAAATAAAATTTTTAAAAGTGCTTATATCTCCAAGGGTGTCACATTATGGAATTTTACACATCTTTACCAATAAAACTCCATTATGCTCCGAAAGTTTTACAAAAAATGATGGTAACCTTCTTTTTCCTTTTCAAGGTTAAAATGAGAAATTTCAAGGTCAAATTTTCATTTTCATAGGGAGAGTTAAGTGTTGCATATCCAATGAGAGGTCTTTACAAGACCTTCACAATGTTGCCAGAATCACACCTCTATCTTAATTAGAACTAACTTTACAAGCATTTTTATAATCATATGACTCAACCTTTCGGGAGTGAAGTCAAAATTGAGTTGCTGTAGCTCCAAAAACATATGTTACAAAACTATAATTTTACATTTTTATGTTTCTTATCACGCCCTACTAACATACCAAAATTCATAAAGAATCTGAGATGATGAGATAAATGTTTGTATTGATCTGACATGGAATCACTTATTGGAGAACATAAAACCTAATGTCTTCAAATGCAAACAGATTCACTGTCTATGAGACATGTACATTCAAGGGTATTTACATCCGCATCGCGAACACTTCGAGAGGTAAATGGAACATATTGTAACAATTAATGAATATCCGATATGAACATTTGAACGCAATATAATAAATTTCACATAAACAAATTTACTAAATATTTTTTTAAGTTAGTAATAGTAAAATGATTGTATATAATTTATTAAATATAAAAGTTTAGGAATACTATTTAATCACACGGTCACACACGCGCACCCACACGTATACATACACATACCATATATACATACACACACACACACACACATATATATATATATATATATTTAGGACTTGAAGTCATCTAATTTTGTATTTGAGGTATTGAGATGCTTCTTGGCTGTGATTGAGACCAAACCTTACTAGATAGCAGCAGTTGTTGTCCTCAATGATAAACACGTAACTGGAATTCAGTGACAATCGCGTTGACTGTCAGGGACGAACAAAACTACGGACGTCCTTCCATATCAGAATATATTTCTCCTCCAATCGTAGAGGCTTTGCGAGCTAATCGCAGATTGACACTTATTGACTTGAAAGAATATTTTAACATTTCACATTACACATGCAGGTCCATTTTGCACGAAAATTTGTGGGTACAGAAGAATGTGTAGGAATCGTGTTCTTTGAGAACTGGTAGTCCCCTGACTCACAAAGTGAACATGTGTTATGGATTTACAGGCACTTAAACTTTAAACTTCTGCTATCTACCAGTCAAGGTTAGAAATTCATCTAAGCCAGAAAGAAGTTCAGTATCTCGAATATAAGATTAGATATTGATTGATGGACATTACTTTCTTACTTCTCCTCCTAATCTTGTCTTAAATTTCTTGTTTTCAGTTAATATACGAAGGAAACTTACATTAAGGGATGCATACAATAATAGGTTATTCATTTATTTCAATGCTCATAATGTACACACATTTCATGCATATAAACTCTTTTTATTTTATTAAACATTTATTTCAAGAATTCTTGTGGTTAAGGTAAGCCTTCATCTGCAGAGATCGTAAATTCCTTTTTGAAAATTTGAAGAACCTGAAATTCGTTATCAATTCTCAAATATTTTTCTTCTGCTGCTGTGTATGATGGCCAGTTAGGAACTCCATCTACAGGGTTTTCTTCTGCGGTAGGATTTCTGTAATAAAATAAGAAACCACTTGTACAGTGCGTTTAATTCTTCATTATAACTTGTAAGAAAACATTACACTCCAAATATCACTGATTGTTTTGGTTTGATAAAGGCACACTTTTATTAGTTAAAACGGTTAATTGTAAATGGTTCCACAATTTTGAGGTAATACGCTATGAATCGAGGAAAGAATTATTCCTTAAAAATATATTAGATATAGCGGTCACATCCATTTACTAGCAATGTTCATGTTTCTTTCATAGTAAACACTATTCGAGTTTTTTATTTACAATATATTATTGAGAAGTTACTGGATTGTGTATTAAAGAAGAGGAACTATATATGTAATGCTTTTTTAACGTGTCTTATAATCATTTCGTAAGAGTAGTAAAATACAAAACTTATACATATCTACAAAGTCAATTTAAAGGGTTTTGCCTGCTTTGTAAAAATAATTAGAAATGAAAAGTAAATCTAGTTACGCATAATTTTGGATAAATGTTTTAAATATGACTAGTTTGTTCACATTTAGCAGTTTGTTTAGAAGGGTGCTAGTAACTATGATTAGACTCCTCTATATAACTTTTCATTAGATAACGTACCCATATATTGCAAAGTTAGCATAATCTAACTAGTCTCCGTGACAGCTGCTCTCCTTCCTCGTCTAGTGCCTCACCCCCTCTAGGATAAATATATTTTAGGTCTGTAGAATGGTCAATACCTAATAGCAACAAATAATGCATTTGAAGACCAATAAGTATACATAGTTGAGACATATAAAGATATTCATTTGAAACAAAAAATATTAAAGTTTACAGAGAAAAACATTTGTAGTCACTTTGAATTCTGAAATTATATAAAAAGTGTGTTCATTCTATCTACTATATTTCAACATGATTACTTTAATGGCATTAGCATTCTTTTCTCTTTTGTTCAATGTTTAATACGGTCGATTTGCATGTGGACCCGGTTCAAAGTCTGGTATGGTCAATTCAAACCTGTGTTTCGGAACCGATTTACATATTTTTCATTACGTCATCAAAAGTTCATAGGTTCATTTATAACCTTGATAAAAATAATTAAATCAGGTATCAATATTTAAAATCGTACAATATGGAAGAACGTATAATAGCTTACATTTGTTTTATGTTTTAATTTAGAAGCCGAATAATAGTTATGACAGTACAAATTATTTGTAACCGGAAAGTGAACTAAACGAAAGAGTAAAGTAAGGAAATGATAAGCCTTCTAAATGTCCATTTTAAAAAAATGAATTTAACATAGTTTATGCGTGATAATGTAGTGATGAAGAGAATAAGTGGTAGACCAATAACAGTGCAGACAATAAAGAGGAAAAGAAACTTGTTAGGATATTGAAAGTATTGGTGGAGGTTTTTAGGAAAACGTATACAGTTGAAGAGTTCAACTCATTGGCGTAATTAAAAAAAAAGGTAAATCGTATGCTAAAACATAAAGAATCAATATCGGGTTGAATGGAGAGAAATAAATAGGTGTTTTAGAAACCTACAGCTTTCGACAGAACACTAATTATGATACCTGTTCCGGATATCATTTTTATTCCGAAAAGGTTAGAATTGGTATTGTGTTTCTTATTAACTAAAAGTTTATTGGAAATATTGTTTCACCCCAGTTTCCGATAAACTGTTGAACAAAATTTTAAAGTAAAAACATTCTAGTCTTTGAGAGTTAAATAAACTAACTCTAGAAAGAAAAAACTTACACATTTTAAGCATCTTCTCAAATGCTGAGAAAGGAGGAATGAACAACTGCTTCATTTAAACCTTCAATTTTGAGTTGAATTTTCAGTACACCTCCTGATATTATGCGTAACAACAGTATTTCTTGTTGAACACAGGACAAATAGATGTTTTAAACTCTAGGAATAACTGAAGTTACACTAGAAATAATTCTAGAAATTTACTGTAGAAATAAATTTGTTTAAATATTTTATGCTTTTATAATGTATAATGTTAAATTCGTTGATACAAGGAACGTGCGTTTTGTTCAAAATCGACTTTCCAAACACCATCAAGCGACGACATTGTTCAATTCGTCTAGCATATGCTAGTGGAAATCATTTTAATCTCATATAGAAAATTTATATATAATCTTTTTGAATTAGTGTGTTATTAAAACAAAATATGGACGTTTGAAAACAGATTTTGGAAATTTCCCTTTAATATTTAATAAAGCATTTATAAAAATTAAGTTTGCCATATATGGCTTTCTAAATGTGAATGATATCCCTCCCACTAAGGACTAAATGCTGTTTGTGTTCTCTTCAGTATAATCGAAAATAGAAGGTTAGCTAGTTGGATATATTCTTTGTTAGGTAGGCTTGTTACATTACAAATAGAAACATTGTACTAGAGTTGACCCATGTTAATAATATTTTGGCGGACATAATTTTGTTCTCTAAGAAGCTAGTAGAGATTAGCAAGAAAACATTCAACCATTCTAGTAAAAGTTCTGGTGTTATTTCAGTTTCGATATTTGTGGTATGTAGAATAAAAAAATAACATAAAAAAAGTTAAAAAAAAAACGCTTTTATAAGATGTACTAAAAAGTAAAAAATAATAAATTGAATTAATCTTATGAATCGGAAAATAAAAGCGTATGTGTTCTTAGATATTACGATTTTATGATAACGTAAGCAAGATCAACCACGCCTTTATTTTCCGATTCATAATATTATTCAATTGATTAATTTTACTTTTTAGTAAAATCGTTTTTTAATTATTGTTTATGTATAATAGATGAATATTTAACACCCTGCGAAATAGGCAACCCAAATTTAATAAAACAGTGCGGCGTTGCGTCAATTTAAGGATAATTTCTAATTATTTTAATTAATTAATTACAGTTAACTGGATTATTTTCTCCTATATCCAATGATTGAATATTGTATTATCGTCGGAAGTAAGCAAGTTTACAGAATTTCAGAGAAGTCGGATAATAGGAAGTGAGTTTAAAATCAATTACATTTTTTTTACCGAACAGACAGACAAGAATGCGAGTTAACAAAAATGTGTTTATATCAGTTGTATTCACTTCCTTCCTAGGTACGCATCTGCTTTTTTTAAATACAATCTGTGATACTTCTCGTCTTTGGTTTAAGTACTTGGAGTCAACACCCGCTATATTGGTGTTAAAAGCAGCTTCGAAGTTTTGACTATTACATCACAACGTGTAAACGTCATCCATGTAAACTTAAAGACTAACTTCTCCACAAACACTGTGTGTTCAATCACATGGGCCCCTCGATGAAGCCAGTGAATCCATGGAGTGACTGGAAAAAGCAACTCAGTGGCTTGACTCAATGACTAGACTCAGTAGACCGTGTGAAGATGTTCGCGTCTTCTGCAGTTTCAGATATGGATTCTGGTGGTGAGTGGGAATGTGTAACAGATAACTGCAGGGGAAGAAACGTTTTAATAAGAATTCAGTTAATTTTAAGGTAGCTCGCGAATAATTTAATGGCTGAGTTGAAAAAGGAATGGATTAATTTCCCGGCAATTTTAGGGCTAAGGGGAAAGAGCTTATTATTACCAAAATTATACCTTGAACGGGAATTCCATGGGTATGAAATAGTAACTATGAGTATGGTCCAAGCTTCTTTGAGTAAAATGTTAATTGGTTAATAATTTATTCAGAACTGAATCGGTTCAATTTTCACTCAGTTTGCAATGTGTTCCTTTTTCAACTCAAACACTCAATTTCACTTTCTTTTATACTTCCGTTATCTTAACGTGAAACCAATATAGAATCAGTAAACTGGTTTTCATTTGACTTTGAGGATGAAAGTGGATTAAGTTCAGTTTGTAGAAAACAAAGTTATAATTAAGATCTATTGTTCTAATTTTCAACTTTTAGTTATCTTAGGGTAAAATGCATATTTAAGAAACCGAACGGTGTATTTGAAAAACGAAAACTTTTGAGGATGAATGTGGATGTGCACAATGGATTCAAAAAGTACTAGAATTTGTTATCATGTAAATTATACTCTAATTAAGCAAGGAATGAATGTACAATTGAATGCTTATATAGATTGTTTTAAATATTTCTAATCAATCGCGCCAGTTGAATATTGAATGTGTTGATTAATGAAAGAAGGTAAAAATATAGGGATACGATCTAAGTAGGTGCTGATACTTGTAAAACTCTAATAAAACAATGACGACTTCTCCCAATTTTCTTACCAGTTTATGAAGCTTAAGATTCATTTATTTTTGTAGACACACACTTACACGATCAATCTATAGATAACTCGTTCAAAGTACTTTTTGAGGCCAGAATACATTTGAAGAAAAATTGCATTATTGGGTGTCTACAGGTGCAGAATTGTAACTCCGTCACCGACAGATTGCGCGATATTTTCCTGGAACTTTCTCGTCTGTGTCAAGCTGCGCCTTTTTGCAATATTATACCATCTAGAGTTGCTTGTGGCATGACTGAGTGGCTTATGTGATTGAACACGAAGCGACTACCCCTTTAGCTACCGGTCACGGAGATTGCCTGCCACTGTCGCTCCACTCAGAGGCTCTTATGAACGCTTGCAATTTAAACTAATGTATTTAACTTCCCTGTGACTAAGTTTATCCACTGAATGGCTCGTGTACATGCTGACTATAAAGACGCTTGGCTAACTCTGGAATAAATGAAAATCAATTCATCTGTAATCACGCCTCTGTAATTACGATACAACCCTCAAGAGATGTACTCAGGCAATGGAAATCATCAGGAAATTACGTTCATTATGCGTTTATGCTTTCATTGTGCGTCGATGCGTTCAAAGCTTAATTATCTTTCCTGATGATTCAGTTTGACAAACTGCTTTTGAGAACTTAAGGACTTTGTTTTATATTTAATGTTTTATATTTTATATTTAATGCATTCTGTGTCCTCAAATCTTCAAAATTATAATGTATAACAATCAAATTAGAAAAGGTAAATTATATTGTGATTCAATAACAGTGTAAGACATTTGTAACGTTGGTCATCCAAAACTCATTTTTAGAACGTAAAAGTTGTAATATACCCTTATTCTATAAGCATAATAAGAACGAAGGGAAGGGATTTTAGGTGTTCTTATGCAGAAATAGAGGGTAACATTGCCTAAGTATAATCACGCGTCTTAAAAATAAAATTTAAATTTTTGATCAACTATAAAATTCAACCTAGTGGATATAACGGGTTTTCATACTACGCACCTCATTTTTACATCTCTTACTAGAAGTACAGGAAAACTAAAATTCGCAAGTTAACTGTTCATGTCAAATAATTGTGTTAACAATCTGGGATTCAAGAATATATTATTTGTCATCCTTTCAATTCCGTGATTAGCGTTTTGAAAATGACATAATACGACAAAATATGATGTAACATTAGTATTTCAATATTCATAACTTGCCTTTTAAAAAGCAAGTTATTGGATTGTCTATTAGTAACTTATAACTTAAGAAAGATTAATGTTTCTTCATAACTATTACCTGCAACATTATATTTGTTTCACCAAGAATACTGAAGTTGAAAATAGTTGAAAGCATAAAAGTAACTTGTATTATACTTGGAGTTGATTTGCAAAGCTCTATATGTTGGACCTCTCATATACGTTAAACTCAGTACCTATAAAATATAAATAATAGTATTATTACATTCGAGTTCAATAGTTATCACTATATATTCGCTATCACTATAAATTAATAAGATAATATGTATATTACATGGTGACTTTAGTATCCCTTTAATTAATTTGTATAATGTAACACGAGTATCTTATCCTGCATGAAATAAAGTTGCGTAAAAGCCATATAAAAATTAAAAAAAAACTAGTACTTTATCAAAGGCTAAGGCTATGCAAGGCAGGAGCAAAGTTTCACCTCTTTCTGACAAACAGCTCTTTTACTGATATTTTCCTCTTTTGAGACACTTTTCATTTCTTTGAACTGCCATGTTAGAAGTGATCAACCATCTGTACTAGCGGACATTTATTATTGTATATTTTAAAGTATCGCTGGTGTTTATTTTGATACATTAAAAAAAGTCTGCGCATGGTGCGATGAGTGTTCAATGGCGTACTAATTCTCCGACAGCGTAGTCTAAAGAAGAACTTCAAAGTATATAGTACACCCATACAATCAAACGGTGCCAGACTCGATTTGCACTGCTGGTACTAACCATCCTGCCCAGGGAGAATGTCTTACATAAAGAGGTGTCCGTGAACTACATTGAAACTGGCCATCGCATCAAACAAGGAAGACTGAAGGTTAAGTTGCAGTGCTTCCAAGCTCCAATTAAATACTCCATAGAGCATACGCACTACCATCTAGGAAACTCCTTGCAGATAAAATAGACCTATAATTGTGTTGTGTTGGCTCTACACAGGAGCTTTGACGGTTGACGTAAACAATTGTGATTTGTAATTGATGATATCATCGATCACACGCTCCAATACGTAACGACAACGTCACGATAACGTTTAAACGCTAGCCAAAGTCGCTGTAATTTAGTCTATGTGTGCCTCATAAAGTGAGATGGCGAAAATTGCCATCGCGGCCACAAAAGATCATTGTATGCAATGGAGGATGTGTAATGTATTTTCTGCTGATAAAGAGGTGCCAGCGTTGAGCCGTGCTGTGAGATTATGCAATGTTCTTCGTACTTGAGAATCTTCTTCTGTTCCTTTCAAGTTCTATCCCATTGTATATTGTACATCGTTGACATTTTTACACAAGAAAATAAAAGAGAGTTGGGCAACCCCGATGGAGCAGTGCCGAATCTATTGTTTTTCCTCACAACTCTTCTGAATCATGCTGTTATAAATCCGGATAAGCCACTATGGCTGACGGCATATCAACACATTTTCCAGGCACGCAACGTTTGTTCAACATATGAATAATTCGGCTCCATCCACTTCTAGCGGTGAAAGAAGGTAGAACACGTAAGTGTGCTGTTGACTATGTTCGTATCTTAGTATGTGGAAGTTCAAGAAAATGAAATATAGCTTCATATTTATACTTACATCAATCATGCCAGGAACTAGATCTGCAAAATTGTCCATATTAGTGTAGCCCAAATACTTTTCTTGTATTGCATCTACCACAACATGTCCAGGATCCGATATGCCTTAAAAAGTTAATATTAGAAATATTACTTTGCAGATCAGATGAAGTAATATTATTAAAAAAAATATTGCATGCAATATTATATAATTCTTCCCATATTAATGAGATTTTTAGTTTCATTTTGATCAGTTTTTGATAGCTTACTGGCATATACTATGACTAAAATTGGCAATCACTAAATATTTCATAGATGTAAGCTGATTTTTAGTTTCCATATTGAGGTCTCTGCTTTGTTTTGGGCCTCCCACTGCATTATATACTTTTGATAATGTTAGTGAGAGAGAAAGCTAACTTACATATTAACAAAAGTGCGAGGACTAGTTCCTTGACTATCATTGTACATTACGAATATATATAATTTGAATGTTCGTTTCTTAATAAATTATACAAACACGGGATAAATATAACAATTTTAAAATTTTGTTTTAATAATGCATTCAAATAGAAACGTAATTAATAAAACGCGTTTACGTAAGCCAAACAAAATCCAATCTTACTCTTTTTAATAAGAATTCTGGCTACAGACTCGGAATCTAAAGCCCTTTCTTCAATTATCTGAAAGAGATAATTGTGTTTTGGATTTCGCCAATGTTTATCATAAATCCGTTAATTCATTCTAACCTAGGTTTAAAAAAATGGTTATCGGTTTCAATTTTTATTCAAAACTTCTTTCTGTGTAATATCTACATGCGAGATTAACCAAATATTGTTGGAGCTTTATGTGCCATTTGACAAACTGATCTATTTACAAATTCCATCTTTTCATATTCACTGTTGTATTAGAATAATATGACAATCTACATAATATTTGAATAGGCTGATTGTTAAAATAATACGCGCTACGAAAACGAGAACGGATTCGAGAATGCCCTGTGTGGTAGATTGAGGTATGGTAACTCACTCGGACTACATCATAGTGCAGAACTGTCTCAGATTGCGATATGTGAAAAATGGATTCGTCTGAAAAGATAACGTTTCCTACTTCATTTTAGCCTAGTGACGGTAGTTACATGCGAACGTGAGTCGTCATTGGCGATGTGTCTCGTTAAATATTCGGGTATTCGCAAGCATACCAGTGTTTGCTCTAGTGTAATCTGTTACGCAGATTTCTGCATCGCGGTGTTCATTAGAGACATCACTTGGTAGCTTTTAAGCGCTGATTGTATTCACCAGGTGACGAGTGCTATTTTCTATTCCCTCGTGAGTGGCAATAGGATCGCAATTGCTCTCACATCTGTCGCTACGAAATATCGTCAGCATATGTCCACTTTTTGGCAAAGAGGAGTTAATACTGCAGTCGTACCCCTTGTACTGAAGGGCATCAACCCCAAAAATATTATCTCATCAAAGAGGCTCCAAGTGGCTCCAAATGTACCATCTGGTGAATTGGAACCATCTGGTTCTAAGAACACGATATATTAGAGGCTCATTAGTTATACACCCGGATTGCGGCAGCTCGCAAACTTTCCACTAACACTTTTGACTCCAAGATCATATTTAGCGCGGTAGGCTGAAATTATGACTTCCCGAAAAGCTATTGAATCGTGTCCTAGCACCAGTTTAGTCGCATTCTTCTCTCTATATATGAAAATTGTTGTATATTCGTACTGTTCATGTAGCAGAGCGACTCCATTTTGAATCCTTGAGTGATGTCGTTCTTCTGATACGACAGTCTATCCTTGCAAAACAAAACGTGACATTATACTCGAAAATAATTAGATTGAAACCTCATGTACAACAAAACTGACTCTTGCCTCCTTAAATCATTCTATATGAATTAAATCTTCGGTAGAAATCTGAAATAAGATAACTACGGTGTTTGTTTTGTCCACTGTGCAAAGTCACTAAGGTAAATAAAAAGGATGACAGAACTTCAAGAATGTTTTAAAAAGCCTATACGTTAAATATATTTAATCATGGAGTATTTCTGTATCTACTAGGCACGTTATTAGAAACAATATTAAAATAAGATCTGGAGATTGTAAACAATTTAAGGACATTTTAGGAAATATCTATAAGACAATATTTATATTATTAATATAAGTCAAAATTTGAAAACGTACCTTACAATACACAAATCCAAGATATGTTTATTGTATGTATATTGGTTGAATAAATTCAGATGAAGATTTATATTTCATGGATTTTTTTTAAACTTTATGCACAGATATAATCTGCATATACGAATATGATAAAACAATGTCATTAGTCAAACTTTTTGTGTATCGGAAAACTTGTATTGCTCTCTGTAAGGTGGACGCAACATTTTTATATTTTGCTGGGACAGAGTTCTTTAATGCTTTGATAATATTTATTCCGAATTGTTAATGTATTAGATGTTTTAGAAAATTATTAAGAGCATTTGCACAATTCACATATTTTCTAAAATAAAATAGAGGAACAGAGTGAGCATATTGGGTAGTTGATGTATTGATTAATTGTTAATTTGCCAGATATGATAAATTTCTGATTAAGTGACTGGATAAGTAATAAACATTTTTCTTACTGCCCTGTTTCAGTGAAGCCTCAACTAATCCATCCTTTCGAATTTCAACGTCTGTTGTAAAATGGTTTAGTTCGAGGTAGGTGCTTTCGAAACCTAAAAGAGGTATTAATTATAGGATAGAAGGTGACTATAGTGAACAAGAATCAAACACTGAGTGGTAACAGAACAACATATTCAGTATTTGTTTTGCAAGAATATCAATTACATTCCTAATTTAATTTAACTCATACAATAATTACACCAACAATTACAAAAAACATCATTTATAATCTAATTTTGTTTGAATTTAAGTTGGATGGACCCTAAATAGCATTATCATACCTTTTTCGACTTAAATAAACTATTGGACAATTTGAAATTGACTTCTGAAATCGACATTTCATTCCATCTATTATGTTATTCAAGTTCTGAACACTGCGTTGCGTACTTCCCATACGAATTTTCGAACATTAAGAGATCCTAAACATTCAACAAGACAGCATAGAGCAATTTCAAAACAAAATACACATGATACCAGATTAGCAACACTGTTAACACAGTGCCTTCTTGTTGTAACTCCTAATATATGAGTCATTCTTCAGAGACACGTTGCGTACAATCTTAAAATTAAATAAGAATAAAATTAATTTTAATAATCTGGAAATGTTACAATTGCTCATAAGACTATCCCTCATAATATGGCATAATGGGTCCTTACATTTTATCACTCCAAACGATGAAATCTAAATTTGACGAAACGAAAATGACAAGCAAGAAGGCAAATTTGAAACACATCGATTGAAATCGTGCCTCACGGAGATCGTATTTTGAAATTTGTCCTTGCAAATCATTGGTAGTTTGGTAACCATTAAATAGACGTGATTCGAGAGTCACATAATTATTCTAGCCAGAGAAATATAAAAATCGTGCCAGGTTGCAAATTCCGAATTATAGTCGAGGTAAGGGATTGGTGCGGTGACATAAGGGCTGAAACTCCCCAAAACTGTTCTCAAAATAAATTGTAGTAATTTTCACAGATATAAATAAATGTAATGTATTAAGTGTAATCGTTAATATTACATCAACTTTACCGAGCGATCGTATTTCAGTGGTTTAGAAATCGGAAGATCAGTCCAATCTGACAGAGTTTTTCTTTATTCCTTAGTAACATTAGGCAAATGCCACAATGGCACCTACAATCTAGGTCCTGTCCGACTACCATCTAACCTTCTCTTCCCTACATTATCTCTGCCTGAGCCTGAGATGCCTCAAGGACGTATATAAATTCAAATTACTTAAACCTTGGTGTTCCTGTAAAAATAAACCAAACTCGTTATAAATATGAGCTAAAGAGGTGGTTACTTTCAGGCATTCTCAACTCTCTCTGAAATGTAAACACATTTTAACTTACTTGCCTAATAGGTATCCAACCTCTGGATTCAATGGTCATGTCGAGAGATATAGAGAATGCATAAAACTACAATCCAAGAGAACGAAATACGAAAGTGTTATTAAGACTTGAATTTTAAAATTTTAGACTAAAACCTTGCTTTCTGGAATATCATAAAAGATGAAATTCCATAACTAATTTATTGAGTCAGTCAATAATATTTCGGATCAATTTACAATAAACAAGACAGTTTATTAATAATAACATAGACGTTTACACTATGAACAAATTTAGGTGGAACTTGCTCTCAATAATTTTTAATTTCTAAAATGTTATTAAAGGGTTGTAGACATCTATTGCTCAGGCTGGAATAGGATAGCCATAGTCCCTGATAAGTCTCATAGTCCGTAGTCTCATAGTCCTTCATAGTCTCATAGTCTCCATAGTCCTTCTCATAGTCCCTGAGAAGTATGTAAACTTGCCATACATGTTTGTGATGGGACATGAATGTAATTAACCTGCACATCTTTTCCCACGAAGACAAATGTTTAAACTGTTGGTGATAGCAGTCGGTTGTGATTGTGATCTATCGGACATCATCGATTTCAAATTGAAGAGCAAGTGATCTTTAGTTTCAAATTAATAATTTTACCCGGTAAACAAAAATGACGCGCTGAAAAGACGAATCCAAAATATCTTTCTATTATTACTGCTATAGTGTAATGTCATACGCATAATGCACTATCACGTAATTATTCACTACTAATCTTCACTACACAATGTACCTGTCACTGTACGAAGATTTGCGGGATTGTAGCAGTGTAAAGTACAACGGGTCTTAGCATATATCGACACCACCAGAATATGGCAACTGTGCAATAAACAACAACAGCGAAATGATATAACAACCTGCATTTACACTGTACTGACCCTTTACATTTACTATGATTAAATAAGTATGTGGACTAATAAACACTTGTCCAAGTTCAGCGAGCATCCTCTTTAAATCTTTACTCGTTGCGCAGGTTGTTATTGTTTCCTTACATACGTACATCTCATGTTTACATTCTTATATTCCGTACAACACAGTCTATCATATTCGAACTTTACCAGAGCCGAGTTGTATTGGCGACGACCAAATGACACCATTGAACAATATTCTGCATTTGGTGAGAATACTCCCACAAATACTTTTCAGGCAGTCAGGAGCAATCGCTACATGAAAATGTGGCTTGGGGCAATTTGCATGTGAAAAGAATTCGGCCGAAATTGTTTCTCTCCTATCTAAGCCTTGTTGCCAACTACTGTCTTTCAGAACAATTCAAGTTCATTAAAATTTATTATTTGAGCAGTAATTCTTATTCACAAAATGAAATATGCTCATGAACAAAGATTGTACTATAGTTAGGTGGTTTCACTTGCCACGTTCAATCACTGAAATGACTGATAGCAGAGTGCTTCTGAAATACATTTACTGAATATAGACTACATAGAAAATAATCACTTATACGTATCGACAAAATGCTGAACGGTAGTCACAAATTCAACCCGCCAGTCCAGAATAATAACATGAGTCGAACAGATCGAACATAGTACGAAGTACCAACATATTCACATCGATACCAATTATACTACACATAAATCATTACACAACAATGCATTACCCAACTGAGCATGATGTTAAATCAACACTATAAATTTAACAATTGACATAGATTAAGTTGGTGAGGTGACCCTCCACTCTTACCGAGGTATTCAAACTGAAGTCTCGTGGAATTACAGTGTCTATAGTGGTCGCTTAGATGGCAGCGTTCACTCCACTCCACTCCACTCTCCTTAAGGTGGCCTTCTGATACAGGGAAGCCCAGCAGACTTGGCCAGGATATAATATAAATGTGAAACTTTTACAATTTATGATTTTTTAAAAAAACATTCACTTTGCACTGACAAGAGTTAACTAGTATTTTCCACTGATTGTAGTAAAAGAAGTTGTTGGCTGTAGTTTTCCTTAGATCTCTCTTGTTTTGATAGTTACTGACTTGGGTTCACAGACTTCGTTTCTTAGTGGCAGCGTTCAAACATGATTTTGGTGCAAAACAAAAGCGAATCAAGTAGCGTGAGATGAGCTCCTGAATTTATCCTTGATTAAACTGAAAATTCGTCACAGAATGCCGCAGAACCATATTTCCGGAAATTTCAGAGCGGAAATTAGATGACTATGTCTTTTCTGTATTCATCATTAAGATGACGCAACTACTTCCATTAAATGGAAGCATACAATAATGATTAAAGCACTCCTTCTTCTAAATTGAGAAATTAATGTTCTTTTGGGGTTATTACAAACCATATGTTTTCCGTTATCAATCACTATATACTTATGATAATTACTACACAAACAGTATTTCAGAAATAAATTGGTCTTTGGGTGTTTGCTCAATTCAATGAGAGCATTATTATTCACAGATTCTCACACGCTTGCACTCACTGATGAACAGCTTTTTCAAAAGAGAAGCAAGGAAAAATAAACTTTTCAAATATGCTTCTATAGATTCGTGATTTAGTTAATACTGGAAGCGACTGGTTGTTATTTATACCCATGTTTCTGGATCATTACTGTCTAATTCGTGCGTCTAAACAATCTCCACGAAACTTGCATATGTGGACATTTTTTATTTTTATGGACTTTAGACATCTCAGGTTTAGACAGGAACACGATGGGGTAGAGAACGGTAAAAGGTGCCATCCTGGCGTTTATCTAATGTGACTGAGGAAATATCTGGAAAAACTTTTCTCGGAATGGGCGGCCACTGGGATCGTTACCAGGACATTCCGACTGCTTTATCAACGTCTATCAACTGAGCAATGGCAGCTCTTTGCAGCTATAGACATACAAGTGAACAAAATAGCAGATGATTTGTACCTCACAATCGCCCTCAACTCATATAATAAGTGGGGCCCGCGCCTGGAACATTTGTATCCACAGGGTGCCAAACATAATGCATCTATGGCTTACGAGCAGAGATGGTAAATATAAAAATACTGATGTGATAATGTGCTAAAGCATAAAGTTAAGAAATGACTTTTGTTCTATTAATTGACCGTAATTTAAAAACTAAATATTTGCAAATGCTAGTGAACGATTATTCCAATCGTAAAACTGTTCTTATATAATTATTACTGCGTACACATTACTTGATTCCTATGTGCTATGAACAGGTATTACTGGTTGCAAATATAGCACTGGTCAAGAAATATAATGAAGAATACATACATGAATTACATTTCAAGTACAGAAAAAATAAAACAAAATCACAAAGTTGACAAAAAATAAACCACCATAAAAATGTCAGCAACCTCATTATAGAGTGATCAATTACTATAATGACGAATTAGACTTTTAATCAATTTCTGTCTGTTGTTAGAAGGAGAGAGTAGATTAAAGTGTCGTTTGGTAAAAGTACACAAAAGTTTAAGTTTCTTACAAAATGCCCACTTTGCGCTTCATTTGTAAGGATTTTATCCAAGAACTTCTTATCAATGTCGTCTCTTCTCTTAGCCAGAGTTTCAATGTTAAAAAAAAAACTACACCAATGACTGTAGTTATACTTAAAATAAGGTAGTTTAAACTTATAACATACAATAATAATATAATATCGTCAACTGGTATTATACCCAAATCAACAATAGATCAATTTCAGGCCCTCAACATCAAACACGTACTGTCCTCAGTTCAAAGCTCCGTCATACTAGATATATGTCATATTGTCAGAAGATTGGCGAAAACTCAAATGTGAACTCACTTTTTGACATGTATCCATATTGATGTTTAAGATCAACCATCTCACATAAAAAAGAGAGATCGAAGGTCACTAATAATAATAATAATAATATGTAGTAGTAGTAGTGGTATTAGTAGTGGTGGTGATGGTGGTGATAGTAGTAGTATTAATAGCAGTAGTAGTAGTGGTATTAGTAGTGGTGGTGATGGTGGTGATAGTAGTAGTATTAATAGCAGTAGTAGTAGTGGTGGTGATAGTAGTAGTAGTAGTAGTAGTAGTAGTAGTAGTAGTAATGGAAAGACAAAGTTTGTCTTTTCAATGTAACTTTTGTCCACCCAGTAAAAGCTCGTTTGGAACTAGTGACCGAGAGTTGTTATATTTGAAATCCATACTCATAGATGACGTCCGAGAGATCGCAATCTCAACTGACTGCTATCACCTGCTATTTGAAACACTTGTCTTCGTAGAAACAAAGTTTAGATGAATTAGATTCATTTTTAAGTTATTTTAGGCCTTTGGGCTACTATGGCTCAGATCGTGCGGATGGTGATGGGATGAATTGGAGGAATGCAAAAGTTGAGGGAAATGGGAACACCCCAAGAAAACCCACGCGCACGGTATTTGTCCAACAACAAAGTCAACATGAGATAAGCATGGATGGATCCGATGACCCGTAGCACCAGAGGTGAGCGCTGTACAAACTAAGGCACCATGGCTCCAAGTTAGATAAATTCTCCATCACTAGCATGAAAAACAAGAGTACATACTTTACAGGGACTTTGGCGACAACCATTATTACTCATTTTCTAAGAGGTTGCAAAACTCATCAGTTAGCACGTATAACATCGGTTCATTTGTGCTACAATCTTTTTAAGTCTCGACGTGATAGTCGTCGGGAACTCCAATAGCTTTGCCTGTTAGGATAATCAATTGGTCTGTCAACAATTAATTTGAGTTTAAATTAATGAATATGATTTAAAGGTGTAAAATGTGATTTAACTCTATCTTTCATAAATCTATAGGAATATTATAATGAAAAATGCCCTTATTAAATAGTAATGTTATTATAGTAAGGTAAACTCTTGTACATTCGTGATACGTTTGCAATTTTGTTACTTACAAGGAAATAAATAAAAATGTTTTCACTATTAGTATTGTACAATAAAGGTCGTAACTTGTAGTACACAATAAAA
>JAGDQP010025477.1:0-26879 GCA_022664845.1 Lepisma saccharinum | reverse complement strand
TTGTTTCAATTATTTGCCTTATTTCAATATTCGCATGTCTTATGTAAGTGCTCTGTGGAGAGCAGTTACGTTCCTGAATATGCTTACATTTGACACTAATTTATAGACCGAAAAATGCTGGGCGGCGGTGGTTCAATGGTTAGAGCGCTCATCTCTGACGCTTGGGGTCGTCGGTTCAAACCCTGCATGTGCATTTGGGTTTTGTGGTGGACAAACACCGTGTGCGTAGGTTTTCTCGGGGTCCTCCCGTTTCCTCCCACTTTCTTCATTCCACCAATTATCTATCCGGCCTGAGCCAAAGTTGTCTAAAGGCATTAAAAATTTAATTCAACCGAAAAGTGTTTAAAAAACTCCATAACAATTTTACTTACGTTAAATAATGTTGAAAGTTTGATTTATTGCTCACCTGAATGTAAAAAAAAAAACTCGGTTGATATTTTGAAACAGTTGAACGGTGAACAATATTTGAATATATATTTTTAACTGCAAAATATGTCAAGTTTCGCAAAAGTTTGGAACTTTACGAACGAGAAATTGAAAATCCTTTGCTATTCCCGCATAAATATATGTACTTGAGAGCTACAAGCGGGTACGTAACAAATCCTTGTTTTTTTAAAAAAAAAACTTCCTTGCGACTTACTTATTTACATTATTAACATGTTTATAACAAGAATCGAGCAACTCTTATTTGAGTCCTTCCGAATGCTGAGAAGTTGCTAGTACTTCTTAACCACATCGGGGAAACAAATTTCGTTATCGCGTAAGCTTCACTGTGTTACTCTGGTTGTAAGTAGCACAGAACAATAAATTAGGGCTCTACTTTTTTTTGTGTGTGTGTGGAGGGGAATAGAAAGACCAAGTGCCAAAATTATCTCGTCCGAAAGGGTTAATAAAGAACTTGTACTCAAAACAGTACAAGGCTGGGCTCTAATTTTAAGAAATGCAGATCACGACATGGGACCACATTCAGGTTCACTTTATGGTTCGCAAAATATGTAAAACTGAATTCAAAAATATAAGGTCTTTAGGTAACTTTGGGCCAGGCCGTCAAAATATGTGAAATTTACAGGTGAGATATAACATTTCCGATGTGTGAAGAAGTGTTGAAATGCAAGATATAACCAATTTTCGAGTCATGGAGGTGTGAAATAAGAGTGACGACTATTTATCTTCTTGTGCGTTGAGGGCAAGCACATGCAGTATGTTCTAAACGCCATGTACATCGCGTATAATGAAATAATAATACCCGACTTGACTTTAACAAACCCCTTTTCGCTCGCCTGAGGTTCTTTCCGTGATTTTGTCGAAAATCACATGTCATTCATAACACAAAGTGCGCCATAAATATTCCTTCGCAGACGCCATGTTTATTATGTGTTGATCAACTCGAGTGTGTATTTAACGAAATGATAATGACACCGTTTCTCTCAACACTTTTTGGACTGCTGCTCGTTGGTAGGTGTTTATAGAGCTGCCTGAGTTAATTATTCGCAAGGAACTATATATGTGCTTCAGTAGCTGACGGAAGCTGCGGGCCATAAAGTAAAGTTTATCCCCACTTTCTTACTGACGACACCGAGAAGACCACATTTACGTGGCCAACGTGGCTGTAATTACCAAAAACTATCACACGTAATTATCCAATATGGTCTGAGAGATAGAATTGTACATATCAAATTATTATTTATGGTGCGAGAACATAATTATTGTTAATTATAGTCATGTTGGCGCGCAGATGTGATCATTTCCGTGCCGGCCAGTAAGAACATGTAGCCATGCTTGTCTTGATAAGCACGTGGTAGACGTAACCTTGTTTCTCGGTTACTGCAACCACCATGAACATAGTTGCAATAACCCTTCCAAGGTTACATCTACGAAGTAGGATCAAGAAAATAGGTTAAATCAACCGATTTACTTATTTACAGTAAATGATTAGCACAGTTAAAGTAACTTAGAAACTCGGTTGACTTAACCCAGTAAGTTAATCGCTGCAACTGATTGCTAGGTTAAACTAACCGAATGCAGTTAGTTATCATAACCCTTCAAAACAACCTATGCGCAGGGTTAAATCAACCCACTAGATTTAACCTTTTCAGCTGGGTTGCCGTAACCTTGCACTCATTAAGCTCTATATTTACCAACTCACTCGGTTAGATCAACCTTTTTTTGGGTTACTAGTAACCTTTTATTTTTTTTCCGTGCAGTCAGTAACTATGGGATTTTATAGTATGTGGGCTCGCTTTGCTTCGCTGGGAGCAATGCCCCCAGGCTCTCGTGGGTGCTGTGCTCACAACTTGAGGGCTTTGTGGGAGCTACGCCCCCTTTAACGTTACCAGACTCTGGCGGACTGCGTCTTCATGGTATAAATATATCTCCACCGAGGCGGCTGCGCCCCCGCAGGGGAGCTGTACCCCATTTTTTGTAACCTACTCGTCATGGTGCACCTTCGTACCAAATTTCGTTTGTCTAGCCATAATGGTTTAGAAAATAGGTTTTCGGGCGGCCATTTTGGATTAAAGATGGCGACCTTTTTAACATTTTATAATATTGTTGTGACTTACTCGTGAAGGTACGCCTTCATATAAAATTTCATGTCTCTAGCTCGAATGATGTCGAAAATGATTTTTGGGCCGCCATTTTGAATCCAAGATGTCGACTTTTTCAAAATGTTGTCATGTTTTACTAAACTACTTGTTATGATACACATTTATGCCAAATTTTGTATCTCTAGCTCAGTGTGGAAAATGAATTTTTGTGTCCGCCATTTTTATCCAATATGGCGTCTTTAAGAAAGTCTGAAAATATTTTCTTAACCTACTGGTGATAATGTACCTTCATAGCAAATTTCATTTCAATAGCCCCATCCGTTTAGGCTGTGTATTCTATACAACAATGGGTTTGGTGGCCTTTTTCCTTTACCTACTCTTGGTCATACACATTCACCCAATAATTTCGGTAAGGAGGTTAAAGAAAAGAATTATTTCACCTGTTGGACAAGTTGTTTTATTGACACTCCTCTAGCAGAATATGTGCTTGAATGCCAGAATCTTCCTACCTACATAATTGCATTCAAACAACGACTTGGAGTGCATATGAAGAAACGCAAACTATTACAGTGCTCAAATTGTCTTTTTTATAATCACGACAACTCTAGATGTGTCCGAGAACCTCGTTGTAAAATATGTGGGGAGGTTCATTAAGGTAAATGCTTAACTGAACCGAAATGCATCCATTGTAAAGTATCATCTAATTCCACATTAGATCCGTTGTGTCTTGAAAGAAAACTTCAACAGGAGGCACTAGATTTAATGATGAAAGATAATATAGTTTAATGGATAGCTCTCGGAATTGTTAAAGGACTTCCAATTTCAGGAACTAAATACGCTAAGGGCCGTATTTATGAATCACTCCCAAGAGATGGGTGGCTCCCAGGAGTATATAATTTCAATGTCCCTGGTAGTCACCCACTCTTGGGGGTTATTCATAAATATGGTCCTAAGACTCCCTATACACAAATAGTTAAATCTTCAATGTTGAATACAAATAGTCAAATTAATACTATTCAAGGTCACAGTTCAAAGAATATAGTTTCTGGTTATTCGAATTTTGATCAGATGAATTCTGTACAAGGTAAAACAATCCACGAAAAAATGTGGAGTATGTTATAATCGTTTGGTACCGGTAAACAATTGGCAACGAAAACGAACTCCAATTAGTTCCCATGCCACTGAAATAACTCATCAACGTTCTTCATCTCCCTACATATTTTCTAGAAATGTTACAGAGAAAAGATTACCGTATGGCCATTTAAGTGAGTTAAATGACGGTGTTCATTCTCTAACTGGGGGCCCAAAAAATGATCAGAAGAATAAAGAAAGAGCAAGTACAGTACGTCGAGAGAACATTTTGAAGACAGTTGACACTTCAAATAATCATAAAGAGTATTTTGATCAAGAACATTTGGACGAGGATGAATACAAGTCTGTTTTAGGCCCTCCTCGTGGCATTGTTAATCCCACGCTATTTAACAATACGATCAGTAGTACAATGGTTACAGTATCGAGTATATTAAATAATTTTACTGTTGACTTTACAGATTCAAAGTCTCAAATGATGATCATGCATTTTAGAACTCTCATGAGTAACTAGACTTTGATGACAGGGGATTTTTTAAAAATGCTATTCAACCTATAAATTTTATTATTGTAAGAAAGTAGTCATGCTTAAGTTTCAAAGCTTAGAATGAAGGGTATTCAATATTATTTCTATAGGTTGTTTTTCCGGATATTTTTAATGCGAATAATACACTAAATATCAGTTCTTTGCGGAGCGAAAACTCTTTCTTCATAAATTAATAGTTGAGCCAAAGTCCCCAGATAGTATGTCTATCTGAAATTTGACTGCCAAATTACAACTTTATTATTAACAAATATAATGATCAATTAAAGGGTGTAGGTATTCTGACACACAGGTCTGTTATTTGGAATCATATAACATTCCTAGTGATTTCTCTCTCACAGCTAGATATAAGAGAAATATGTGCTGTCAATGTAATCAAATCTTTGGCTCTGTATCTATTTTTTCAATATATTTCCCGGCAGGTAGAGTTAAAAATAAAATTACAATAGAAGAGCTACAACAACTCACCATAATATCTCCATAAATGGAAAACGGTTGCAGCAGACTAGTGTAAATATCGAAGTGTTCTAATTTTTTTTACTAGAAGACAATTCAATAAAAAGAAAAACATACAAGAAAATTATCTCATTTTATATCATTTATAGTAAGAGCATTAAATTTTTCTTGTCCTTTACTTACTAATCTTAAGACTAACCAACCTAAAGTTCAGAGTATTAGATGGTGGAACCCAAGTTGTCAGGTGCTCTAGAACGAGGAAAACACTAAGTTATTTTAATTTTTTGGAAAACTCTACTCTTGAAAATTTTATACATTACAATAGCTAAAATGAAGAGAAAAGTTAAACAAGAAAAAAGAAAAGCTTGGCATCACTTTGTGGACAGTTACAATCCAGAACTTCTATCAGTCATATTTGGAATATTTTAAGATGTGTTTAAAACACCAAAACGTTGAGTCACCATACTTTAGATACTTCATGGCAAGAACAATTCATTGATAAATTCTGTAAAAATTGTATTGACAGCAATTAAGAATACCCAGATATTGATTTTGTGTGGGCGACCACAAGAACTGCGGGAAATGCTCTTTATACTCTGATATATATTTGTGAACTGAAAATACTTCCTGCAAATACTAAAAATATGTATCCCGGTATAAACCGGATCCCCAATGAAGGTCTTCAAAATTTATCTGAACTAGGTTTACATTGGCTATGTACTTTATTTAATTCTATATTATGACTGGACAAGTCCCAAATGATTGGACAAATCAAATCATATATCCTATTTTAAAGCACGGTTAGGACGCTAAAGATGGCAAAAATTATACGCCTCTGGGTCTTACTACTAATGTACTTAAATTGTTTCAGAAATTTATTTTAACAAGATTGGAATGGTACCTTGAGGCGGAAAGTAAATTTTCAACACATAAATTTGCTTTTCGCAAGAACAAGGGTACTATTGATGATTTGGAGTTTTGGGGTTAAATAATTTAAATGACTTTGCTCTAGGATATCCGGTACATGCGGCATGTATCGATAATGTGTTAGCTTATGATTCCGTTAACATAGCTAAACTAATGAACGTATTAATTTCTTTTAAAATACCTAGATTTTATGTTATACTTTTATGGAATTTCCTACATCTTTGTAATGGGTTTTTATACAAGGATGGAGCTATAATGAAAAGAATTACTATTAATGTCGGAGTCTCGCAAGGCTCACTTCTGAGTCCTTTACTTTCAACATTTACGTATCAGATATTGACAAGATTATTCCTTCTCCTTTTAGTTTCATATTATATGAGGACGTTTTTTCGGTGATAGTAGCGGACAACAATTCTAGAAATTGGTTTTATGAAATAGAAATTCTTATTAAAGATAACGCGATTTGGTTAAAACAAGGGAACTTTAAGATTTCAGAAGAAGAATCTGCTATAATTAATTTTTTACCTCCTTACAGTAGATATAAAAGACCCAGTTCTTCAAGGTTAACTTCAATGCCTGTAGTGCATCGAGTGGAATGCCCGGGAATCACATTTGATGCTAAGTTTAACATGACGCTCATATTAATTTTACCCTTACAAAAATTTAACAAAATTTTAAATATCCTGAAATTACTTGCAACGACTAAGTAAGGTGACACTCATACAGTTCTCCTTCTTTTCATCAAATATTGCTTTTTACCTAATATCGAATATGGCTTTCTGTTATTCCTAATACCAATAAAAAATCTTTAGAAAAGTTTGATGTTATCTGTAGGAAGGCGATTAGAATTCCTTTAGGGACAATGAAGAATAACCCAAATATTCCAACATATTTAGAGTCTCATATATCTAATGTTCAAACAATCAGGCAAAAAGCTGCTGTCAGATTCCTTATTAAAAATACAAATAATCCCCACTACCCATTTAATTTTCTATATAATGAGGTGATTAAGCTTAATAAAAACGATTCTAAAAACTGAAAATATCTGGACAAATTTAACTTGACAGTACAAAGAACAAATACAATTTACATATAGACCTCAAATAGAACTATATATAAAATTCAATGTCCTTTAGAAACAGTTCCTAACATCTATTTTCCAAAATTCTCTACGGTTGAAGAATATAAAGAACAATGGGTAGACTTATTTTCTTTATTCAGATGGTAGCAAGAGTACTAAGAGGCAGTATGTGAACCCCAGAAACAATATTCATTGTAATATCGTCTTGATTTCTACTTAAGTATTTATTACCTTGAATGTTTTGGATTATTTAAGGCTCTAGGGTACTGTTTCCTTTTACCGGCTAAACCAATTTTAATATTGACACATTCACAAAGTGCACTACTATCTATCCAAGAACATACAGGCAATTTTACCAAACTAACTCAATTATATACGATATTTTAGAACTATATAATTTTAATTCGAAAACAGGTAAAACAATTCATTATAGCTATCCAGACTCACACGGGAAAGTAAATTGTTTTGGGAATCCTTTTTTTTCTCCAACCATTGTGGATCATCTAACACGAAAAAACACAACAGTAACACGAAGATATTGGAAAGATTTTTTAACCCCAATACTAAAACAGATTAACAAATATTGGAAAATCAGAGCCAGTAATGACTTACAAACTACTAATTCTCCTTTTAAACACTGTTACAAAGATCAAGCATTGAAACCATGGTTTCACAACTTTAATATACCTAGGAAAATTTTATTAACAACTTTTAGAGTACGCACACATCATACTAGACTTAAATCTTATTTATTAAAAAAGGTTGCAGCCCTTCTCCTATGTGTGAGTGTTTACAAACTGAACAAGATGTGAAACGCGTACAAATACACTGTCCTAGATACAAAGCTAACAGGAGATAACTTTGAAAGCTCTTTATCGTTTGCAAATTCCAAAAGAAATTTCATTAGAAAATATTTTGTATGAACGGAACAAGAAAATTATATATCTAATGCATTTTTAAAAAATCCGGAAAATTCTATAATTCTATTAAGCATGTTTACTTTTTAAGTTTGCAATGTTCAAATATAAGTTTCTAATGTTAAATCATAATATTAATATTTATATTTATTCTCACTTTAGTACGAAAAACTTAATTAATGCAGGTATAAAAAAGGATATAAAACGAAATCAACCCAATGGTACTTGATTTTGTACTAATTTTCATATAGAATCTTGTGTTCACATTTATGTTGTTGCTCTGTTCTGTTGAAACTTCTCACATCGTATTGTATAAAAAATGATTACAATGCCTTGCTTACATTACGAACATCTTACCATAGTTAACGTTAACCCGAGTTCATTTTAGTAATGTAAACGGTAGTTACCGTTAACGTGGGTTTCAATTTATTTAACTAGCGTCAACTTTAGACAGTTATCTTTTAACGTTAGTAAGAAACGGCTGTCTAAAGGCAAGTTAGTCATTAGGCACAGTTCACTTCGTGAGTTTATTTCTTTCTTTATCGAAACATATAGTATCCTAGTGGTGCATATCACTTTTAAAGTATAAAAGAATGATGGCAGAACTAAATATTTAAAATGATGGCAGATATTTTTAAAAAAATATTTCAAATGATGGCAGAACTAAATATTTAAAATGATGGCGGAACTAAATATTTAAAATGATGGCAGATATTTTTTAGAAAAATATATCATTGATGGAAATATTTACAAAATAACTCCCTTGCGTTAAAATTCTTGCCAGCATGGAAGAATTTTTTTTTTTTAATTTTCTCTATCTTTTTTTTTTTTAAGAAAAGAAACTGTTTCGAAATAACAAGAATGTTTTAAAAATGTATTGATAATATTTCATGCTCTGTGAGTATACCTCAATGAGCTCTATCTAAAAGCGATACTGGACTAACATTGAAAATTTATGATTATATGAAGCCAGGTTGAGGACAGGACAGTTAATCTCATTTGTCCACTTCCAGTCTAAACCAAGATGGACCTTTTTTTTCGTTTCAACTCAGATTTTACGCTTGATAATGCTGTGCAGCCCGTTTCCATATGTCTTAATTCTTGCAAAAACCGTAATATTATTTGCAGTATTTTCTATTATATGCAGAGTAGGGTATACTATTATATGACTAACTCAGGAATTAAGATTTAAATCAATAAACAGCGATATCAAGCGTAACTGAGTTAGAACTGAAAGTCTGATCCACATTGGATTAGACTGGAAGTGGACAACCGAGTTTACATATTTGCTCTGGCGTCTATCTTTCGACACTAAGCAGTCACTCCTGTCGTGTGGGCGTAAGCCGATTTTATTGATTTTGTATTTTGTGTGTTTAAGAAAATAAAAAAAGTTGATTCGATTCGCCTAGTCTTTTGTGCACGTAATTCTAGGTTCTAGGTAATTGATATTACTCTGCATATAATAGAAAAAAATACAAATAATATTTACTTTTTGTAAGAATTAATACATAAATAAAACATGGGTTGTACAGCGATATCAAGCGTTAAAAAAAAATAGTGGAAACCGGAAATTTGTTCCATATTAGTTTTGAGTGGAAATGGTCGAAAGAGATTAAGTGCCTCTCCGATGCCTGGCTTCATATATTCATGAAATTTGCAACGGTAACTGTCAGTCCAATATCGCTTTTAGATATAGATCATTGATACAAACTATGAACTTAATTGTAGTATCTGGCAACCTATGAATAATGTTAGTAGTAATATTGCAAATCGATTAAGAGGGCACATGTAAATCATTTCAGATCTTTTGGATATTTCTTCTTTTGTGTATGTTTAGTCATATCGTAGTGTATTGTGTCATCAAATATAGTAATTTCTGCAGTAAGTAATTACCCAAATACATTATCTTTGTTTTCTTTTCTGTTTTCAAAATTCGGAATAGGAAAGAAGAGACCGATGATTTCGCTGTGCTGAGACGGACTGCACCAACATGAACAAGCACAGAAATTTGGCTTAATCTGAACTCACCCTGAGTGGTCAATGCAAAGCAAAAGCTGTGCTCTGGGAAGAAGTATCAACACTTGGTTTGTTTATCAAACAGTGATCACTTTCATCTGCTTGTTTGTTTTGTTCATTTGAATACCATAGTTTAAGTGCAAGTAATTACCGGATTGGGCATTTAAAATAAAAATCATAAAGTGACACCAATACTGAAAGAATGGTATTTTTCTAGTGCGCGTACTGGCACTAACCGCATTTGGATTTTGGACATAGGGAGTTGAGTTCTGTTTTATTATATATTCGAAACCCGGCAAAGGGAATGAATGCTTGGTCACTACCAAATGTACAAATAACAAAAGCACATAAAAGCAGCAAAGTGAGCTAAATTGTTATAAAACCTGGGATACAAATACTAGCATTAAAGGTACTGTAGCATGTAAGACAAATCTAGTTTAGGGGCACAATGTTAAAACCCGCCAACACTTATTTAAATAAAGTTTTACGTGCAGTTTCAGTTTTACGTCGTCAGAACCATTTAACATTTTTACTTCCAAAAGCCAAATCTATGATCGCATCGCAGCTACAACATTCCGTTCTAATAGTACCTTTGCACTATAAGCACCTCTTGCCATGTACACACATTTGCTGCTCTGATTGCGTTTTTTTAACCTTTATTACTGTTTATGGGTTAAGTTTACTATCGCCGGACCAATTATAACAAATTTACAGGATGAATTGAGGCATTTACTTCGGTTTGTGGTGAGATGCGGGTGAAAGTGCAATGTGGGTAACAGTGGAAATCAATAATAATATTGTAGTTAGTTTTGTAGATGTTTTAAGACGCACTGCATGTGGTGACGAAAGGAACTATTTGGCGTAAAGTTACAGTTGTTGTCATGTGGATGCGGGAAGAGCAGTGTTCTTTCGCTGTTTTATAAACTGGAAGTTAACCCGTTTTTATCAGTCGCTGTGCAAAAAAAAAAACACCGTACTTGACTTACTGAACTTGAAGGAAGTGAAACAAAGATACAAACGTAAACCGCACGCCTCATATGAACACGGGCTTGGGTCCATCAATGTGTCAAGTGTAAAATCTCTGTGTTTTTACTGTATTCAACGGTGTTAATGATTCACATAAACTGCCTAACGTACAGTAGCAAATAAATAACAAAATAGTAACAATTTGTACCCTTTTTTTTTTTTTGGTCTGGTCCGGCAATAGTAAAGAAATGCCCTGTTTATAAGTAAATCTGGTGTGGGTTTTTGCAAGGTTCTAGAACACTGCCACATGCAAGTCATTGTTATGAAAGTGTAACAGGCCTTTTAATTTCCCCGCTAATTTTAACCTTAAACTATTAAAACCAAGGCCTTAAGTTAACTACTTGCAACGGAGAATAATGTATTGCACCTGTATCACTACAATTAAGTTAAATTGTAGCAGATGAATGCAGAGAACTTACATCTTATACAACTTAATTCAATATTACTGCTGCAATACATTATTCTTCGTGGCAAATCATTACAAAAAGAGCACTTTCATAACCAGGACCCTTGGGAAAATATTAGAACACACCAAAAAAAGCAAAACAAATCGACGTAAAATAAATTAAAACACTCGAAGCTATTCCGGGGTAATAATCTTAAGTGATTCTGAAATTAATGTGGTTGGGGGGAGTCTAGAGTGGGTCAAGTTATTTTTTATGTACACGCATTTTAAAATTTCATGCAGATGACACAACCAGTTACCATAGGGTGGACTACTGCCCCGACAGGCGCTGCTATCGGTTTTCATATGTCGTCTGTTGCTTGTTATGGCCGACCAATTTCCACTTTAAACCAAGTAAGAAAATTTCCTTATTTAAAGCAAATAAGGCAGTTTAGACAAAAATCGCAGTCCACCTCGTACATAACACACCTTCCTTCACGTGCCTAATTACAGAAAACTGGGAATTCTGAACTAAAACCAGCGTGGCAAACACGTACACCGTGCATTCATACTATCGACACCTTTGATGTCACTTTACATTAATATCCTTTTTTCTTGAAAAGTACTTTGCTAAACTTCACTCCGCCTACATAATTTTGCTTATTACACAGTGCTGAACAGGAACATATTCCCCGTTCTACCTGTATTTTTTTTTAAATATCTGGCGACGTAAAACTATAACAGCACCAAAGTTGGACACAATTCCGATTCATTGCTATGGTGCAGTTTATGACAGCCAGCTTTTGTACCATATTTTCCCTATGTACGCTTTATGCCACGCATTTGAGTGCGAACAGTGGGTGGGTTAGGTAGGCTTTTCAGTGCTTCTTAAGTTAGCCAGCTGTTGTATAATTTCGCCTGGGTACGCTTTATACCACTCATTCTTTTGCAAATAGTTTACATAGGCACTTCATTAAACAGCTAACAATTCAATAAGTTTTACGAAAAGCCATGCGTCATTATTATTTCGTTGCGGTGTTCTTTGGATACATCTTCGCGAGTTTCGGAAAAGAATCTTTAAAGAAATGAGACCGTACTTTATTACACTGCTCTACCATATCGAATTTGAAACCAAGAAAGAAAATATGAGTACCTGAAAACGTTATGAGTGCAAGGGCATGAAGTGATTACAAGGAATTAGTCCCCTGAAAGGTAGTAACAAGAGGATGTATTTGAGATTAACTTATTAGTGAGATACCAGTTATAGTGACTGAAACGAACGTATTCAAACCCTAAAATTACGTAGTAGTTAACAGTAAATATTGCCGAAAGAATTTAATCGAACGAAAATGTACTGTAGGCTTGGTTGAATTGCGACATTTTTAATAACTTAAGTAACGTTTACCAAAGGCTCTCTCCATACAACGAAAACTTCAGCGATGTGTCTTATGCTGTACTTGTTTTGTCGAATTTGCGCACATCCTACTCAATTCTTTTTCTCCTTCGTGGGGTCGACGTTTCTGATGAGTCTTTTCCACAAGCCTTGTCCTGAACTTCTTTCACTGACTGTCCTTTCTCTTTGAGTCCCATAATTGTATCAAATTCTCCTGTTTTGTTACTTGTAGTTTCGATGATGTGTACGATCACTTATGAAACGGATTCGAATCTTCGACAGTTGATGGAGCGTATATGTATTCTTCAATTAAGTGACTCTTGAGTGTCTTTCATTATCTTGCAGGTGAGAGGAAGTATTTCTTCGATGTTTAGGTGACCTTTGGTGAACCACGCCTTGTGTTTGATTTCCATGAAACTTTTAATATTGGCTAGTTCCGATTCATTGCACCAAGTAACAATGATTCAGTTCTTGAACAAGTTATATATCATAGAACCGAATCACCGTTATTTGGAGCAGGGAATCGTAGCCATGTATGCATTTTACTGATTGCAAATTCTTTCGTTGTAAAACTTGAAATGCACGTTCGTCAGGGACGCAACAAGTACGTACTGTAATTTAATACTTGATGCATTGGTATCATCCAATTTTCATGCATGTAACATTGCAGTAGCGCCTTTTTTTTAAATTGCCTGTATAGTATGTATGTATAGCAGTTAGCACTATCATAGAAGGTGCTGTGATTCTGGGGATCACACTCAATATGATAAATGTTCCGTAGTGAAGAAATATTGCCTTTTAAAAGTGAATTGTATCGTGGCAGAAAATGGGAAGAAGATGTGTCAGCTGCTTATCTGCACCATGTTGAGTTGGAAAAGTTTTATGAAGTAGATGTTTAGAGAAACGGATAACAAACTTGGATGAGTTTTCCATCTGTAACTAGTGTGATGCTGCGCTCTGTAGCAGTAAAGTTTTGTGCTTCAATAGAAAATATTGACAAACGTTAGGCGCAGGGATGGCTAAACGGATCTGGATCTAATGAGATTCGGATCTGAATGCAATTCCTTTTTATCAAACTTCGTTGGTTGTTCAGCGCTATTTTTCTTCTTCTTTTAATTTCTTAAATTTTGGTTTTTGTACTAGTAATCTTTCTTAAAGGTTTTCTGTTGAAGTGTAGGCTTGTGGTCCTTTTTTTAAGCGAAAACTTAAAAAGTTGAGTTTATAATAGAAAACGAGAATCATGTTTTAAATTTCTTTGAAATGAAAGCATCCCAGTCTCTGAGGCCAAGAAGTTTGAGGCAAGTTCTAATATCTCCTGGGGTATCTATGTTTGCAGCCATTTTTATCTAAAGAAAAGCTTTGCACTTACATCTAGGTAAAATTGGGACAAGCCGAAGTCAATAAATGACAAAATCCGGGAATATTGTTCTCGAGGTTTTTTTTTTTGTTTGTTTGTGATTTATAAAACAGATTTTTTTAAAATAACTCTTTTGCCCACGTTTACTCAAATTTCCAATTCTATTACGATTAAACAAGTGTATATTTGAAGAACTTAGTATAAATACCGCCGTGTTGGCTTAACTGAATAAACGATTGAAAAAAAATTCTGGGAGTTTTAGTAAGTAGCATAAGAACTTCACAGTAAATATACTGAAATGTGTAAATTTTTTAGTTTTTACGATTTCCGAGAGCACCAAGTACAGTTTGGTACCTTCTTCAAGTAAAATAATGTCTATTTAGGGGAGTATAGTGGTAAAACTGGAGGTATGGGATGGATTTGCCAAATAGGACCGTTATTCCTTTGCTACTACTAATCTTAATTTTCATTCTTGTTCAAAGTAGAAATGTACTTTCAAGCGTAACAGAATTTATATGTATTATTACCATTTTGGATTCAATGTCGTTGTTTTGTCTATCGCGAACTTCACACAATTCAAGAACCGGAATGTGGGTTTCGGATATCCGGTTCTAGAAAGTTTCAGATATCACGATCCAAGTTTTGAATTTCCAGATCCGAGTTTCGGATATCGAAGCATCTGAGATACTAGTTAGGCGTGGCGTAGATACTTTTTTTTTTGTTGTTCTTGTTGTTGTTGTTGTTGCTGTTGCTGTTGCTGTAATTGTAGGATATTGAGGATCCTTTTCGTCAGATCATAAGATTCAAAAGTATGAAATAGGAGGGCATGAAAATTTTGAGGTACACCCCTTCGCAAATCGACCACGAATTAAAAGTACAGTGTTGTTTGAACAATTTTCTCATTTGAAGCAGTTTACTGAATCAAAACTTGGAAGGGTCAGATATAATTGGAATGTGCTCTTACCGTTGAACCAGCAAGTCTTCTTAAAAAAAAAAAAACACTAATAATTCATATGACGTACACCATCGATTTCGCTGATCGAGATCTCTGCATCACCGGTACAAGAAAAGGATGATACCGAAGGAAAATTGCACTCCTAAAATGCGTTACATGAGTTTGAAAAGTACAAAATTGTAACAACCAAGTGGAAGATGTAGTACGTGTTGCCAGTGGAATTGCTCATCTGTATGCGGAACAAAATATATCAATGTGTAACAAACAATAAACATTTGGTTATATATATGTGAAGGTTTGAGGGCTAATAATCATGGTACTGATTATTAACAGGTAGCACACCATCGATTTCGCGGTAAAAGCTATCCACATCATCAGGTGTATCGGAAGGTAAAGTTTAGGGAAAGAGGATGCGTGTGCTGATAGTTTCAAGTACTGTGCTGAAACGTAAACAACGAAGATGGCGGACGTCAATCCGCAGAGGACAGTGTTGCCAATGGAACCGCTCCTCCGAGCACCAACCGCATGTGCCAATGTGTGTGGGGGTGAACAATGAATTGTTATTGTGTGTATTAATGTAAAAAAAAAAGTATTGTGTTCGTTTATTAAAACCTCTATTTATAAGTGGAATCCAGATTTTATCCACCTGTCCTGTATCCAGATTTAATTTTGGCATATGTTTATAGATATATGTGTTTTCATAAACTATTCTCTTAGTATGTGTTTTTGATTTATGCAGTGTGGAGGTATCTTTTATGTTGTGGTGTGTGTTTTTTAGGTGCTGAAACAGTCCTGATACTGAATTCTCCTGTTGTGCATTCCTAATACGTTCCTTGAGTCTGACTCCGAGGTTGCGTTTGGTTTGACCGATGTGCTGACTATCACATTCATATGTTATCAAATAAACCCCGCACCTTCATCTGATGCAGTATAACTTTTCTGACTTGTAAAATATTTGTCAATAGTTTTTGGTGGTACTGAAATGGGGCACAGATTATTGTTTTTGTAGACTATTTAATCTATCAGTGATGGTGGGGAAGGGTGGTATACTGACCCATTTTCGATCCTCTATATTTTGTAGTGCAGATTACTTTTTTGTTGGTAGTGTCGACACCCTTTTAGCATTTTCACACCAACTGAGTAAGGTTGCCTTATTATACCCATTGTTTTGGCCTACAGTAACTATATAATTTATTTCTTGTTTCAGGTCATGTGGGTTAGTGCTTTTTTTTTTATCTCATTTTATTGACACACAAAATAACAGTTTATTGTTCACCCGACACATACATTGGTACATACGGTTGGGGCTCGGATGAGCGCTTCCGCTGGCAATATTGTCCTCTGCTGATTGACATCTGCCATCTTGGTTTTTACATTTCAGCACAGTACTTGAAACTATCAGCACATGCGTTCTCTTTCCCTAAACCTTACCTTCCGATACACCTGATGATGCCGATAGCTTTTACCGCGAAATTGATCGTGTGTCACTTGTTAATAATCATTGGGAAGGAATGCTCGTCACTTTCCAGTTGCCATACGCTCTTTTATATACGTTTGGTAACGTGATTGACGTAGGAGGTTGCTAAGTAATAGGAGATGGGGAAGTTTTGGAGTCAAATAAGTGTGCCCTTTCTGTGCATAAAATTAATCATATTATGCATTGTTTATACACAGGTTTCTCACAATGCCAATGTTTAAAAGGGCTGGCGCAGCTGAAGTTCTGCGAGCTGCACAGAAGGATGAGTTATACCGAGATAAACTTCAGCATCAAGTATCGGATGTTTTGCTTAAAGTTACAGGTTAGTATAATGTTAAAAATTTCATTGATGCCTTAGTAAAATTTGTGTTGTTTTATTTCGTTCAGATATCACGCATTAGATGTAGATATATATAGACAGGGTGTTTCCATCCTTGGAAAACCTGAAAGACTCAGGGAATTTTAAGTCACAAATAATTAGTAGATACCATGTATAGATTATAAGCTCCGGATGTAACACTACGCTGAAGTACAACATATGGAACTTTAATTTCAAGTCTATGTCGAATTTTGGTTCGTTATCGCCATAGTGTGCATTTTTTCGAGCCACAAAAAAATGAGATAAATGATTAAGCACAGAGTAAGTTCTTATATGTAAAAGTTGAAACAAGTAACTGCTTTTGTAATTGACTATTTTTTCTTATTTTTTAAAAACATGTGTATCATTTGCAAATGACATTGTCGACTGGTTGATAGAGCAATTCTGAGACCCAGTTTACTGTTACATGCATGCAAAGTCTTATTATGTTACAGCCATTTACAAGTAAAATAGAGGGAAAAGAAGCAGATATTCACGCGCTGGCTAAAAATTAGACCATCTAAGGACTAACTGTTCGATGGAACTTAAGACTTTGGTCTTCTTTGAAAAATAAACAACATATAAATATTCTTTTCGCTGTTCAAGAGAAATAAAAATGTAGGCCTAGGCCTACCTAATCTGGACAGTCTATGCTCTTATTTTAGAGATATTTCAATCACACTCCGTTAGATAAAATAAAGTCAGCAATATGAAATATGCTTATTTCTTGAATGAAAACTAGATTCAGACTCGCAATGCAGTTTTGCGTTACAAGGTAATTGTTGTACAGGCGGGATAAAATTATTACTCACCACGTCCTCTCATTTAAAATCTTATCATTACTCTATCCTATTAATCTACACTAAACCTTGATTAAAAACGTTGATCAAACTTAAATCCTTTATCTTAGAAACAAAATACACTTTTCAACACAAATATCCCTACAAGTTCAGTTTCACAATAGTACTTGCGCGGACTCTACGCTGTTTTATAGTTTCTTTGGTGCGGATGTCAGCCATCTTGGAACTTTTTTTTTAAGGGAACCCACCTTCCACCCCTGTCTCTTTGCCTTCTTAGCAACAAACTAAGTTGCACACTTTCAGGGTCGCACGTCACGGGCAGCTGTTCGCCCTCCTTGTCGGATTACCGGTGTTCCGGCATTCCGAGAATCTCTTTTGTTCCTTTCTTACTTTGACTTGAGTTGGTGCGGGACTCACTTTGGCCAGGCGTCCAGAATGTAATCCTGGCCTTTGTTCCTTCATGTTGGAACATAACTGGGAGAAAATTTGCAAATAGAAATTTAATTACTTTATTTATAAAAACACATATAACGTCACAGACATCACAGGACAGTTGACTCTCGTTGTGAAGCTGGAACAACTGAAATGAAATAAAAGATAATTAGTTTGTCCTCCAGTTGTTTCACGGTGTCCGCTTTGAGTTGGAGTTTTAATCTTGTTCTTGCTTAGGTCCTTCCGCACATATCCACAGTAAACACTTAAACACAATATGGTATTCGTCACCGCATGCGACGTCGTCCTGAATTCCTTGACGACTACATGTTATTTCTATAGTTAATGTTTCTCACTTTCCACTAGTTGTGTCCACTATTATATACCATCACCACACAAAAGAAATAGATAGAAGTAGTTCGGCATCCGTTGCTGCAGGTATTCCTACAGCAGGCACTCGATTAGAAAGTGCTGGTGTTCCAACACTAACGCAAGCACACTCGCACTCTCGCTTATCCTTTATTTTCTGTTTATGCTCGGTTTACGGATTCGTATTCGATTTCAGTTCGATATTCGGGTCATTGTTTTTATTATTATTCTTGGCTACCATTTAATCGTTTTTTGGCATCACTTCATCTCCACGGCACAATTGTAAATTTAGAGCTATTTAAAATATGTTTGTTTCAAATTGCTTATAATTTAGTTATTGTTTTTTTATTTTATATTCTATTTCGGGCCTAGCCGCCCTCCTCCCCATAACGAACTTTTTTTTTATAATGTAAGGAACTTTTTGAGCCAGCTCTCCAAGGACGACCGCATGCTCCAAGCTTCTCAGAGCATCAGCGACCTCCATCCCCTAAGCTGCTCCCTTTCTTCTCGAACCAGATGTTGCGTCTCTTTGCATCTTAGGACGATATGTTCTGGAGTTGCGACTAACCCACATTCGTAGCATATGTTGTCCTCTACCAAGTTGATTTTTTTTTTATTATTATTATAAGGGTTATGTCCCGTTAGGAAGTGAAGGAGTCCACAGTCGATGTCATTTTTCAGCTCTACCCTCTCAGCCACGTCCGGCAGGATGGTATAGTCTTCTTGCCTTCGTACTGTTGTTCCAAAAGGATTGTCATGCACTGGTTATTTCCTGCCTGACTTCTTGTTTGCTATGAGCTGGTGTATTTAATATTTAAGTTACTCTGAAAATGTTTTTTTGCTTTTTTAACTAGTACATGGTCCCTAGATGCATCAGTGGAGTCGCGGCGGCAATCTGCAGCGCTTCTACAGGAGTTGTTCTAACTGTTGTTCTACCATACGTTCAACCACATGTGACTCTTTGGTAACGCAGATAACCAACTCGAAATCTTAGCCGACGGAGAAAAAGGGAGGGAGAGTTATTGAAGGATTAGACCAGGTTTTATTTCTTTGCTCGAATCTTGAGAGAAAGCTACTTCCCAGAAGTGGCACATTGAGGTGTTGGTCGTGATGAACACCATGTGGATTACATTAGCACGGAAGGACAGATCAAAAGTGGTTGCGTGTAAATGTGTAATTGGATAATCTGATTTGTTAATGGCTCCACAGGTGGCAGTAGTTGTTAATTCGAATGTTCAGAGGTCCGCTTGTATCCCCCCCCCCCATCCGTAAAAGTAGTCGCAGAATATGCTGGTTAGGATGTAAATTACGTTGTGGGGGAGGGGCAAGTTTCCTTGGGATTTAAGGTGCAATGGTCACTAGCTATGATGATACTGACTATGAGAGAAGTGATTAGGATAGGACAGGTCATTTGGGTCTCTTGCATATATGGCCGCAGGTTGACAAAAGTACTGGATTTGCACGGACCAAATTGTTTGTAAGATTAAGTTAGGGGTGGTAAATAACTAATCTCAGTTTGGCGGAATTTTAGTGATTAGTATCTGCGACAAAGTGGAGAAAATGGAATTGGAAGTGCAGGATTTATTTGATCTTGTTTCATTTAGGATGGAACTGGGTGATTATTCAGATCGATGCTGGGAGTGTGAGTGAGTTGAATGTGCTACTTATTATAAATGTAGGTGGGTAACGTCGGTTGACTAGAGCTCCCTGAAGGCGTTTGTTGTAGGTTTCGGTTGCAGAGGTTTTGGAATTAAGGTTTTTTTCTCTGAGAGCAAGGCAAAAAGAATCGCTTTTTTGGTGTGGTAAGTATGGGAGCTTGGCTAATATCAGTATTGCATATGGTTTGTTGGTTTATGTAAACGGAAGTAGTGAGGCATTGTTTTCTAGAGTGATGTTCACATCAAGGAATGCTACTGTTTTGTTTGAAATGAACCATGTGAACTGAACAGTACGGAATTAGTGTAGTTGTTCCAAGAACGTTAAGACTGACTTCACGATCTGGCCATAAGATGAGTGTCATTTAAGAACCGGATCCAAAGCAGTGGATTTAACAGCTGAATTTTGAAGAAAGAAAAAAAAAAAACATGTCAAAGCTTTCCCATGAACATGTTTCCATAGGAAGGGGTCATTCTCGTGCTAGTGGCTGTGCCTCGCATTGGCTAGATTTAGGAAGTCTGTGGTTGGAGTATTGGATTTCGGTCTTTGGGACCGAGCGGCCGTGGCTCAGTGGTACAGCATTGGCTTAGAATCTGGGAGGTCATGAGTTCAATACCAGCGACCTACCACCTGACTGAGGTTTTTCTTCAGTCACGCCAGGCAAATGCCATGATGATTCCTTCAACTTAGGCCCTGGCGGACGTCTTCCCGCACCCTTTCCCTTTCCCCCTCCCCCTATCCCGACCTGAGCCTTAGATGCCTAAAGGCCATAAATAAAATTCATTTTGGTCTCTGGTTGAGGAAGAACTCCGAACTGCTAGACCATGGACATGAGGCACGTTGGAAGTAACATCAATAGTAGAAACAGTATGGCGGAAGAGAGAGAGAGAGGAGATAGTTTACGGATTATTTCTAGAAAGTGGTAGGTGTTACTTTTATAGGAAATCAGTGATTGAAGATGTGACTGGACAGAACCCAAAATACGTTTAGTAGGGAAATTATAGCTGACTACAATGGATCTGGCGTGTGATTGTGCGTATGGAATAAATTAAAGCGACATAAAAACTCACACATCTGAAGATATTTTAGACCTTCAGCTTTTATATAATTTTATCGTTTTATTTTTTTAACAGCTATGTTTAGACGTGGCAAAGATAAGAGGCTTTCCCGTATCGGGACGGGCGTAAGCCATAGTGCTGTTACCGCCCATAAAATTCATGTTATCTTATGAAAACCCACATCGGAGTATCGTTAGGCAATTAAGTGTGTGCGAAATGGGTCATCGGGTCTTTTGGTGACCAAGTCATCGATAGGAAAATGGCCCCTTCCTGTGCCAACCTGTTTATGGGCAAGCTTGAGCACGATTTCTACAAACCCAACTTGGAAGGGCTTGAAGCTTTTATGGTTTGTTAAAGAGTCATACCGTATAAAAATGGATGAGAACCTATGATCTAGATACTATGTTTAGTGCTTTGCTGTAATTCAAGAATATGCTTAAATGCTTAATGTCTCATATTGATACCGTATCTTCCTCCATTTATTCTCGATACATCAGACAGCAGAATAATTCTCTTAAGTAGTTATTATGAATCAGTTTGCTTTTAAATATTCATGTTCTGTTGAACGTATTTGGCAGATGTGGCGTTTTATTTTTTACGACGTATTGTCCAGTGTTTTCCTGTGTATTGATCAAGTTAATAAATTGTTTTGTGCATGCAGGAGTTGAAAAATGTTACTTTTTTTTTAAAAAAAAAAAATACGTTTTTAGGCAACAGATTTTGGATGAAATGGCGGAAAGTTGGAAAGACTGTTAGTGATTTTGCTTACTATGGGTTTACAACGTTAACAAATTTTCTCACCTTGGGAGAAGAGTATACTGGAATTCTGCAAGTTGATGGAAGTGCACATGTTCATTTGCCACCAGTGTGGGTATGTAGTTTTCCAAGTGATTGTTATTCTATATGTGTAAATGTAAACATGTAACAATTTTTCTGTGTCTAATTGAGTTAAAGTGAAACGTATAACAACAGACTGATGTAAAAGAAATGGGCTCAAATGCTAGAATTATCACCCAGCGGATGCTATGAACTAGCAAAACGCTTCCTCCGAATGAACAGGTTGAGTTAGTTCGAGTTGCCCTCAGGCAGACATCATCACAATTTTCCTTAGTCCCACTAACGAATACCGGGTGAGATTCTCTTCCTTTCCTTTGCTCTTTATGTACGACAGTAATTTCCTTGACTCATTCTCATGCTTTTCTTAGACTATTCTGAAGATATTGATTCAACAGGTTTCGAATAGCTAAATTTTCTCTGTCGTGTATTAGTACTTACCACAGAGAATTATACAGAGAAGTAGTCTGTATAAATAATAGCTACGCAGTTGTTTCTGGCTTCGATGAAGTTCCTTGCCTCGCTGCTAGATGTCGCCGAACTCAATGTCTTAAAAATCCTGGCAGACTAAAGTTCTGTGATTGGTTACCTCTCAGCTTAAATGTGGTAATACGAACCAATCATAAGCTTGAATTTATAAGGATGTTCAAGAAAATTAGCTGTAGAGCTCAGACATCTAGTAGCGAGGTAATAAACTTCTTCGAAGCCAGGAAGAAATGTGTAGCTATTTATGAATACAGACTACTTCCCTGTATTCTGACCCCCATGTGAAAATTAACTTTGAAAACATTGTACATTCGATGATTCGAATCATGCCAATCACATGCAGGATTGATATTACTCCAACCAAATTTCCTTATGGTTTTATGCGAAGTATTTTTATGTTCTTATGAAGTTCTCTTTCTCAGCTTCTATCGTTGTAGGACTTTGTTACTATTATTCACATACAAGTACATATATTTACGACAGCCAGATTGTTGGCTTCATCGTGGGTTGATTAAGATGGAACATTAGCGACCTTGAAACTACCTGTATAGTGAAGCCAATAATAATTTAGCAGACGTCATACCGTTTTGTATAAAAATAATGTTGGACAGGATTCTTTCTCTTTAGTATGTTCTAGCTGCTTTATATAAACTAGAAAAAATTATTATACCTACTTTGATCATGCCACGTTTCACCATTTTGTGTAAAATAAAAGAACGAAACCCACCTTAGCAGTCACCAAAATATTGAAATTTCACAGTATAGCGTTCAGTCTATTTAACTTGATTTTTAAAAATGAGTAAAACTTAATTAGTGAGATACAGAGTAAAGTGAGAGTGAAGTTTAATCATGGTTTGTCTTTCGTTTTTTTCTCTACTCCTTTATTTCTCAACCTTATATATCGTATTATTTTCTAATTGCCCATTTGTTTTGATTTTAGAGACGATTTGTAATGGTGTTACTGGAGAGTAGTGGACAACCCATTATTTTGGCTTTGTTAAGCCTTCTGGAAGGTGAATTAAGAAATCCTACTGTAGAAATAAATATAACTCCGGAAGCCAGAGAAAGACTACTAGAATTCATTGTTGTTATGAAAGCTGCTCTTCCGTACATTCAGAGGCTACACAGGGGCATTTTCTATTTTAATGGCACTTTTTACCATATCGCGAAACGACTGACAGGTATCCATTATGTAAGTATAGTTTAGAATTGAGTAACAATTGATTCTAGTGTACTTTACGGTAATGGAGGGAGATTAGCTGAGTGACATGTATGAAAACTTTTAGTGTTGAACCTATCATTGAATTATTTTGGCGGTACGGTAACAATGAAAGTAATTGAACCATCCTACTTAAGCTTTGTGTATCAACAATATTTGAATAGATTTTACAAACTACTCTTTATGTTGCTTTATTAGTGTGCATTAAAAATGTTAGCTACTTTTCTGTGAAACAGTGAGTGTTAATGTAGAACGATAAGAAACGTACGTGAGATTTGAAATCATCGACTTAGATTTATCCGACTGTTCTGAATCTGCTGACATTGAATGGATTACCCCAACAACAATGTAAGTGACATGCGTATTCACACGTAGTTATTGTTGCAAGAGCTGTATTGTTTAAGCAGTCCCGTAGCAGATGAGATACGGAGTGTCGTGAAATTCGTCATGTTAGTTGTTTCGTTTTCCTCTTATCGTAACCAATATTTATTAGTCATATCAGACTTGAAATTTCACTATTTTCTAAACTGTAATTTTCCGAAACTAATAGCAATGTGCAATTAACAGTTGTTTTTTATCCCTTCTTTCTTTCTTTGAAACCGCATTTCCGTACATTGTCGTCCGGGTTTACAAATGGACGGTTTTAGTCTCGGAACGCCTGTACTGGTTACGTCTGCTCAAAGGGCCACGATTGCTGGATTATGCCGCCCGGGCAAGCAAGGGTTAGAGGATACTTGTATTTAGCTGACAACATTGATATATATGCTATAAAATATATTTTAGCAACTAAAATCTGTGTTGAGTAGCGGCCTCAAAAGTCTTGGTGGTTTGCCAAGAAGAGACAGGGAAGGTACGCCCGAGGTTCATGCTACAAACTTGTACTTGTTTTTGTCTCTGTGTAAAGAGCAGTAACTTATTTACGGACGATTCATTCGTATTGCATGGTTTGGAAAAAATCTTGCCACTTACAAGTATTTACTGCAACCGTGTTTAGTTACATATAGAGCTCGTTATGTGGTGATGTCGCCAGTCTCCTCCACCTCCTGCGTATGATAGTTTTAATGTAGTGATTGTTTTACTTCTATGCCTTTTATCAACCTCAAAACCACGATTGAATTATACGAAATATCATGCTGATTATTTTAACGTAAAAAAAAAAAGTATTGTGACACATGGGCTGTACAAAATAGATTCACAGTTATTTTAACTATAATTTCAAACAATACGTTTCGGAAAAAAAAACCTTTTGTGTAAGTAACGGAATACTTTAGGAAAATACATGTTTATAATTATTGAAGGAAGATTACTGAGAACGTTCCTCCATGCTGTTCCAGCTGCCTTTGAAGAGAAGATGCTTGTTGTGATTACGGAATTTAACTGAACCCTAAAGCACAAAACTCGTTCCACTCCTAATGACACCGAGAAATATTGCAACCAGTTAAATAAATGGGTTTTGTTCCGAACTATTCAATATTTGAGAAAAAGAAAATCCAACTCTGGCAATATTTTTACATCCGTACCCGAATTTAATTTTATTTTATTTTCTTTCAGTAGGGATTTAAGCTTCTCTACATTGGATTGTCATCATTATATTACAGAAAAACATCAGCTTTATGCCCTCCAATTAATACATATAGTATATAGTTAATATACAAAGATATCATTAGAAAAAGGGATAGGATTATAGAAGGACGTAGTTGAAGTGCAGCATTAGTATTCATATGAATGATGATTGATGTTTCGTTTTAAAGATTTCCAGTATACAGGGCTATATTTGAGCGCAAGAACGATGTCTCTAGTAGTACACTGGAGTATGTTCTACATGTCGTCGTCTTAACCTACAAAAGATAAAAAAAAAAATCCAGTTGCGCGTTTTCCGCCATTTTGTAAAAATAATCCGCCATCTTCAATTTCCCACCTGCACCTAGTTTTATAAGACATAACTCCTAAACCAATATACCTAGAAGGCTCGTTCTTTTTTATCACATTTCTAATACTACGGTCAATATAAAATGTTATCATCACTTTTTCTCCCTTATTAGCCATTTTTGCATAATTTTAGCATAAAATAAAAAAAAAATATATTATCTTGTTTTTCTTTACCTCGTGCATATCAGCAGAGCCAAAAAATTAAAAAAAAAAATTCGAATAAAAGTTGTAGGAAATTTTATGAGCTTTAATAAATGATGTACATATTACCACAATATATAATCTTATAGCTGCGTAATGTAGCTGCCTCATAAACTAAGTGCAGGTAGGAAATCCAACATGGCGGATTATTTTTACAAAACAGCGGAAAATGCGCAACTGGATTTTTTGAATTTTTTGTAGGTTAATAAGAAAGATATGTAGAACATATTCCAGTAGGTTTCATCTTTTTATTCTAAATATCTAGGTTTGATCAAATTTTGTCGTAGTATTGTCGTATTTCCCCCTCATCGCACACTAGTAATAGTTTATGTAGAAAAGATAAAAGAAAATTAACTCTTCTTCTTTCTGAAAGATTGTAACATACGTACTTGTTTATCAACTCCGAAAACTTTTTACAGTGAACAAATTGTTTGCAAATAACAAAAACAAGGAAGATTCAAAATTAATTCCGTGTGGAACCCCAGAATTCATAACATATTTCTCGGTTATATTTTTTGTGGCGCAGACGCTGTTTACGGTGGCAAAAATAAGACTCTTATCAACTCATGTCTTTTCTGTGAGAAGTAAAAAGACAAACTTGCTAAGGATGCCTTGATTAAAAATATCGAAGACCTTCGGAAGGTCTTTGTAAATTACGTCTACTTAACTTTTAGTGTCGTTTTGCGTAAGCTAAGAAATTTGTAAACTCAACATTGCCAGTTACAGTTTATTTAGTTGGGAATTAGCCGTGTTGGAAGGGGGCAATGATTGAGCGAATATATGAATATATTTTTTCTTGGATATACGAACACTGGCTGATGCAGGGTATGGCTATTGAGTGATATTTTTTTTAGATAATTATTCGTTCTGACATTTTTGGGAATTGGACAGATATCGGCAAGTTTCAATTTGGGTGAGACTTCAGAAGTTGTTAGTGATTTATTGAAAATTACTTGTAGAGGATATTTCAGTATTTCAATGCAGACGTTGGTAATACAGGGAGGTGCTTCGCTAACCATTAAAAAAACTGAAACCAGATTATGTTCGTGATTTCAGTTTTCTAATGGATTTTTCTACGGTCTTCAGTTCAACGAGTTCAGTGTATAATTAATCTAAAATTAGATCATTACTGTTGTGGTGTGTTTGAGTATCAAGATTATATTTTGACACATTGTTTGCTACTTGGAAATTTTCCATGAATGAATTTGCAATAGCTATTTTTCACCGCTTAGTACTCGTAATTCGTCATATTGCGTTATGTATTTTCAGAAGCATTTGGATCAGTTAAAATGGCAGTCTCGCAATTACGCAAATATATTTTATTAGCGTTATATATTTCTCTTTAGGAAAGAGTACGTAGGTTTTTAT
>JAGDQP010025475.1:0-26880 GCA_022664845.1 Lepisma saccharinum | reverse complement strand
AGCAGTAGACCAACTCCTCCCTTCGGGGAGAGGCCTCATCCACTAGTAGATTGAATATGGCTGTGATTTATATATCTACTGCTCCCACGCTGACCAGACGGGTTGGGAGAGGAGAGCCGAAGCTCTCACTGTGATCGCCACTGTCTTTATATATATATATATATATATATATGTGTGTGTGTGTGTGTGTGTGTGTGTGTAAATGTAAACGTGGGAACACCATGAATTCATTATCACCATTAAAACTGTTATGTTTTCCTCCCTTCATTTCAAAGTCAGCCTGTTTATCCTGAAAACGACGAAGAAATCCGAGCATTCTAATGTTCCTGTTGTTGTCTTCGTTCCCTTACATAACAAACCAAAGACTGCAATGCTCTGCTCTTGGCTTCGTTTTGCTGTACATTTAAGTGAAAATAGCCCCATTAACAGGACTGAACAGTCAAACAGTTACATAAAAAAGAATGTGTCTACATAAACACGGGAGAGCAGAGACACAGTCTAGTACTTGAGAATGAATTATTACAACATAAACTGCTACATAAAAAGAGGTCACAAATAAGAGCATTTATGATTCTGTGCGTAATTCTAAGAAGTTGACATGCTCTTCTATAAACAAGGTTTCATACATTGTTTTGAAGTCATTACATACGGTATCCTCCCCCCTCCCAACCACTTTTCTTTACACTTTATTTTCTGCCTTTCACTCTACCCTGATAGCAACTTAAACTTGGCTCAAGGTTCACATGTCAAGTGAATAAGCTTACTTTAAGCTTGTCATGACGATCCATTAGTTTCTGTCAAACTTGAATACCGCTTCGTAGTTCCAGCCGTAAAGTTTGCACTAAATTTGTTACTTCAACTTTGATGCAAGTTCAGAACAGGCAAAAGCGAGCCAACCAATGAATATGAGCTTCAAACAGGCTTGTTATATTCACAACTTCAGCCAGTAAAAGTTAAGCCAATGTCATGCTTGAAATAAGTTTGTAGTACCAAGTCAATGTGAACAGATCAAAAGCAATATCTAAGTTTATATAAGGAGTCATTTTAACCATACAAAGAGGGAGCTTTGTTTATTTTATCCGACTATGGGGGAAGGACCAGAGGAATGCTTATGCAAGATTCGCCTAACAGCACTTAGGGCAGACTTAAAGATTTAAGTAATTTCTTGAACTAAGAAATAACGATTAAAAAAATGACAAATCTTACGTAAGATAAGGGGAGGGCAGGTATCTTCTCATTTTACAAGTGAGAAGGGTGTGTAAAACTAAAATATGATTACGTAATACTTGAACGAATCCTAAGCTAATACTATCTGGGTGTTTGCCAGTGGAAGCTCAAATGGTTTCAATCTTATTGAGCACTTAAGGGAACATCACTTTGTCTTTATTTATTTGATAAGTCGCTAATATGCCTGTCAGTTGGCGCCGTTTGAGACAAATGAAACACACTATCCATTCCCCTGGTCCAGTGGTTAACGTCGAGGATATAAACACTAGGGAGGAACGTGGGTTAGACTCCTGCTCCGGACCATTTTTCTATAGGTTTTCCTCAGTTTTACACAGTGAATCCCGAGATAGTACCTAAAGTAAGAGCCTGGTAGTAAGATATTGGTCCATGAAAATACTTGCCGAGGGACGTCACTAGCTACGAAGGGCACAGTAAATTCGTCAGGATTCTTGTTAAATATTGAAAGAAATTCAACGAAAAAAGAGATGTAGTGCATAAAGACATATTGTTAATAAAAATATATATAAGATGCTTCTAAAAAGTAAATAGGAAAATAAGGGCACATGAAGCGATCAAAATCCACTTTTAGGAAAGAAAAAAAAGCACGATAACACTCTGCACAGTTCTTGAACTCATTAGTTAGTTTTTGAGCACAGAAGAAAAAAAAATATGAAAAGATTTATTGAAAAAAGTGTTGTATATATTTACAGGAATAGCTTACAGAAATATCAGAGGAGACAACAGATAATATGCGCATACTATGAACTCTCCCGTTCGAATCATGTTTCCATAACATAGGTTCCTGATTTATTTCTCAATCGTAGAGATAATAATTTTATGATACATTGTGCTACAGTATTACAAACGTTGGACCATACACAACAGAAAAGCTGAGAAAACTTTTATCGTCGTGAAAACATCCAGTTTGAGATTCACATTTCAAAAGTTTCGCTTTTTTCACGTCAATACAAAAGAACGTGACAGAGAAGTTATTATCTTTGTCCATCTCTCCTCAAGGACATGTCTACAGTTATTGATTTGAAATATGAATGTAGAAGAAAACGATAAATGAGAAAAAAAAATCGCAAAGCTTTTGTCTTTAGTACATGCATACATTTGCTATTATTCTACATCCATTCTTATTAAACATCACCTATTGTTTGATGAAGTAAATGGAAATTTAACGACCCCGAGCTTCAAACGATGTGATTTTACTATTCTCAGGATGAGCAACTTTCATAATCACAACGGGGGCAACTGCAAAGAAACTTTTTTCAATTTTTGTCTCGTCACAGTTGACAATCATTTTACGACCACCATCAAACTCAGGTAAAAAGCACCACCAATACGTCGCTGACGACAGCCACAGGCAATTTATTACTAGCGATCACAGCGACATCCAGCGGTTATGTTACTTCCGTTTTCGAAAAGCAAATGCAAGGCATATGGATTATTCACGCCAAGTACAAGCAAGGGAAGGGGTTTGTTTATATGCACGCAACTGCATTGGTAAATATGACATCACTTGTGTTACACCTGGTATCGTCTTCAAGTGCTGATCATAATACAGATGGAGGGAGAACCACGCACGCTACAAGCACAACAAGGGGGGAAGGAAATGTAGAGTAAGTGTTCATGGTCATGACTTGTAATGTTCTCAAATGTGAAAAACGTTCGAAGGTTATGTTTATTACAGTCACTTCCTTTACGTAACCTTTTCTTTTGAGGTAAACACTTGTGCTTATCACAGATGTAGCCGATAAACGACTGCAAGTTAGTTTATAGTACAACCTTAGAGCGGATCCTCGTCGTCGGACTGAAATGTAATGGACCGGAAACAGATTATCATTCAGTTCAGCCATTTTCTATCCACTGCTGGATGAAGGCCTCATCCTGTTTTGGATATCTTATCTACCCACCTTGCATTTGGACTTCTTCTAGGTCGTTTCTTTTCTCTAGGAATCCAATGTAGAACATTCGTAGATCTTCTACCTCTTCGTCTAGCAATGCGAGCGATCCATCTCCATTTCATCTTCTTATCTTCGCACTCTTGATGAAATCTTCTACCTTCGTTTGCGAGCGGATCCATTCATTTGTCTTCCTGGCCCTCCTAGTTATTGCTAGCATACATCTTTTCAGTGCTCTTTGTTTCACCCTTAATCTGTGAGTCCATGTGTATTAAATATCCAGGTTTCACAGAGCTATCGAAATTCCGTAAAGAAAGGACGTTCCATCCGTCACTAGACTGAAAAGCGAGTGTAAATGGAGGTCGCTGCTTTCAAATGTTAAATCCCTTCCTCTCTACCTTCTTTCATGTCTCAGACAGGGGGACGGACGCAGAAGAGTCTCCGCTCATCAACCGCAAAAATTTTGGAACGGCCGCTACAAAAAAGTTTACTTAAGGATGTTTGATACTGACATTTTTGTATCAGAGGATTGATAGAGCGGATAATTCTTAAATAATACAGATCCACCAAGCATTAAATGCTAGATGCAAAATCTAATACTCATATGCATACGTTCAATTTTCTATTAGAACATTCTTGGTTTCAACTAACTGAGTATCAAATTTTTCAAATTCGAGGGGAGAAGCTTACTTTGATCATTAATAGAATAGGTATTGTTACATTCCTAGTCCTAGTCATAGATTCTCTGTTCTGGGAATATTTACATATTTTTCATGAAGTATCTGAACGGAGATTTAAATTGTTTGGCTGCATATGAATCTTCTTTGATGTTTTAAATTAAATACATTCTGCACAATTTTAAAAATGTCTATGAAATACCATTGAAACATCGCACGAAATTTTCGACGTTATGCTATAGTGAGTTGACTAGAACGTACATAAATTACTTTTACGAGACAGAGTTATTTTCTGGTCGGTTTTACACTTTTACGTACAACTAATGTAACCAATTAAAAACAATCGAATGTACTTGTCAAAAATTCAATTGACATGCAAATTGGCTAACTGTTTAATGTAAGTTTATCAAAATGAATGTAGGCGTTCGTTGTTATCCCCCCCCCCCCCTCCCCAAAAAAAGAAACTATTTGCTAAAGTAGCTTTCACTGCTACGAACTGAAAATGAGATTCCAACGGAATACTGACACAACGGTTCGATTTCAATAATTTTTAACAAAAAGCTTCCACTTTGTTCGGAAGCGACTTCTACCGAGGGAGGGGTCAGTGGAGATGTGTCTGCTTTTGGCCAAGGGACGTAATGAAGATGACCCAAACAAGAGTTTATAAAGTATATTCTAGCACGTAAAAGTGTAACTTTAATGCATTAAAATGTCGATGAACCATAAGAATTACTGAAAAATTATTAAGTAAATTAATTATTTACATTTTTTATATAAAAATACACAAACATTTAGTATCAATAAGCATATCGGAACACTTTTATCCGCAGTTTGTGTACATCCATCTAGTGTTCAGAAAACATAGAAATAAAGTGAAACTGGATATCAGGGTGGCCAAAAGGTTAGCGCGATCGCTTTCCGTGCATATGGTCACGTGTTCAATTCCCGAAGAGTCCATTGAACTGAGTCTACTTTACCAAAAGCTGTAGGTTTCGTCCTTAGAAGTTCACCACCTCGTTTAGGACGTTCATGGCACAATGACAATTCAATCAAAGAGTCCAATGAAACTGAATTACTGAACCATACGACGGGATTTCCGGGATGTGAAAGTATCGATGATTTCAGTGACATCAATAGACCTGGCACATTCATTACTGAGAAGGCTGAGTTTACTGAGAAGGCTGAGTTCACTGAGTCTGTCTTGAGTCATACTGATTCCTTTTAGACAGCTCCTCGTAACTTTTACTTTCAAAATGAGTGCTTGCCCGACACTAAATCCACTAAGATCGTTAAGTGCCGCCAGTGAGCTACACTGAACGATACTGGAGTGCTCGTTTGCATTACCAATCTACTGATTGTATGAAACGGAGGGAACACTTAATTATTACATGTTCGCTGAGAGGGCGACGCAAAGGATATTTTCAAGAGGATCAATGCGGTCCCCTTCCGTCAGGCCCGTCTGCTTTGCAGACCCAAACGTTACACCGCTGAGTTGTCCAGAAAAGGAGTCAGTCTGTCGGCAGGGCTTTCTTCAAATTAATCTACAATAAATTAAAACAGGTGTGAGGATATTCAGTGCAAAATTATTTATGTCACTCTCTTGGTCACAAAACTCCATTACAGCGTACCGAGCCGCCGTAGCTCAGTGCCAGAGCGTTGGAGAAGCATTCGAGAGGTCGTGGGTTCGATCCCAGCGGCCAACCATCCTGACAGGTATCTCCAGGAATTTTCCTCAGTCACACCAGGCAAATGCCGGGATGGCACCTTCAACGTAGGCCCTGACTGACACCTTCCCGAATCCTTTCTCCTCCCCTATTCCGGCCTGAGACTTACATGTCTAAAGGCCATAAATAACAATTCACTTCACTTCAATTCCATTAGAGCGTACACATGGAAACAGTATATCATTAAAAATAATGTAGAAAAGTTGTTAATGAATATCAGTTTGGCTGTTACCAGCATACAATGAGACACCTTCTCTGCGTTAAAAACTTCTACATTTGAGAATTTACATTATCGTGGCAGACTTTTTTCTAGTAGCTTGTCTTCTCTCTTTTTATTTTAGAAGACTACACTCGAAGAAAGCAGGATACATGACAGATGATTGTCAGAAGAAAAACACACCAACAGATGGCATCTCGTCGGCTGATAACATAATCTCTTGTAGTGAATAATGTAACTCAGAATACGTTTATTTTTCAATGTCACTCAATCTTCTTCATCATCAGCTCTTTCCCTAAACGCCAAAGTTTGATTCATAGAAGAAACAGATACAGTTTAAGTACCGTTCTTTAGCTTCCTTTTATGGTATGGATACTTTTAGCTCCGCTTCTAATTTATTAGGCTAGTTTGACGACTATAATTTCCATAATCTGGATTTGTTTATACTCTTCTGTTATTTTTAGGAAAATCAAAGATATGGGAAAGGGGATATAGCCCACACCAATGCCAACAGATTCCAGATTCCATTCCTAACTTCGATCATAGACTAATGATTATCAATCATAATAAATTAATAATCTATGTTAGACTAATGTTTAATATCTACCCATATTTTCCAAAAGGTACACAGACTTTCATAACTTCAGCCCCGCCTACTTTTCAAAAACTATTTAAAACTATTAAAAACCAAATTTTATCTTTGCGTTATTTTTAAAAATCAAAGTGAGTTCTTCCTCACTTTCAACAGCGAATGGACTCAACTAAGGCCCTGGCCGTTATCATACCATACTTTCCTCCCAAAAGTGATGGACGTGGAACGCCCTCCTTCAAACGTGACAGGTTTAGGCCAAAATTGCCTGTTCACGCCATAATGGGCTTAAAAATACAGACAACGGGGAGAAAGCTTTTATCGGAAATAATTAGGCCTGAATTAAGAAATATACTATTAAAATTTGTTTCTTTCGCCGTGTTTTCCACAGACTACGTTTGTTATGGGTTCAATCGTTGTCTGCCTGATTTCAATGACAAGCTGAAATGTTTAGAAGTGATCTCGTGAAAATTTGCCTATAATTTTATGAAATATAAAAGACAAATAATGTTAATTTCCTTCCAGATACATTGTGGGGCGATATTTAGGAACTTTTTTTTACTCCAATGAGATGCATCACCTAGGTTGTCGATGAAAATTATTACCTCGGTTGTCCATGAAAATTATCACCTTCCATGAAAATTATTACCTCGGTTGTCCATGAAAATTGTCGATGAAAATATACTTTTAGAAATCTTACCTCACCACTAACTCAACTTTCCCCTCCACGAACACACAAATTTAGTAGTATAAGAAAAATGACTGCTGTATAAAACCATTATCAGAACACGCTTATATCTTTAAATTCCAAGCTTTCCTTTTTAAGTGTAAATTTATGCCACATTAAAATATTATTTTGCTGTTTGATTGGAAACATGAATTTCACAGTGAGTAAGTGGTAAATCGACTACAGAAACAAAACTTTACGGGAGAACTTTAAACGATATACATAATCAAGGAACATTAAGTACATTTGCAATCCGTAAACTTGATTTAATAAAGCAAATGGACTTCTCAGTTGTTCTTTCTTAACAAATAAATGCTTAGAAAAGTAGAAAGAAAAAACGCTAAAGCATAATTAAAATTATTTCAAGGGCAGCGTAGTTTTGCTACTATTGCGTGTTTCCATGCACCTTCAAAAGCGAAGCAGACAGATCAGAAAAACAATAACAATAAAAATGGCGACAGGAGACCCTCCCCCCTTTCCTTCGCGCCAAATGCTTCTTACCTTGGTAACCTGGTACAAGGCATGTCGCTTGGGCCACTTTTTCTCCTTCATTTTTAACGCGATAAACCACCGAAAAACACGAAACACATCTTCAAATACAAAAACACACCAAATAACATACTGAAATCACACAAATACTGTTGCTTTATCGCAGTTTTTCCACACTTTACGGTACAAAAACCCTACAAGAAACGATATAGAACTCCCTCAGCGCTAATCGTACTCGCAGCACTCACAGCGTAAAGCAAAGCGACACTGGGACTGGAGAAGGAGAACTCCGCCGCACAATAGCCTCCGGCGAAAAGCACGGGCAACCAGCGAAAACATTAAAAAAAAACTACAATAGTTCCTATTGCATCAAAATCTATGTATTCTGTCTTTAATATACTGTCTTCCGAATGTTCTTAAACACAATTCACAAACTGTAATGCATTTGCCAAACTATTCGCAGGAGGAATAAAAAAAAATAAAAGAATAGAATTATTGAAAACGCGAAATTTACTGCTGTCCAATTACGAATGTTTTTGTCCCGTATCCAAAGTTACGAGAACCTCAACTTGTTGCTACGAGAGAGGGGGAGTTTACTCCACTACACCTGCGGTTCATGGACACAAGCACTTCGGCTCGCCTGGTTGGCTGTTCCATGGCCACTTCGTCTGCTGCCGCTACCTGGCGGGAAAGGAAGAGTCCAATGTATTCACCTGACATAGGGGAGTACGGATAGAGATGCTCACGTACAAGAAGAGGCCATTGGACCCAAACGAAACACCCTGCGCTCTTCATTCCCCGCAAATAGTCATGAACTCGTGTTACCAGCTTACTTAATACTAACCCATTATAGTAAGTATATATACGACGCACATACACCGACCAGACAAACCGTCCAGTTACTTGCAAGCACTGTACTGTGAAACAGGAAGAGCTCCCCTATTTTTTCGACAGGACGCCGGAAGTGGTGGAGTTGGATTCCCCACTGGAAATATTACGCTCAGAGGACACAGATTGCTGTTCTGAAAACAAAATATCACAGCAACAGTCAACTAATAATAGAGGAAAAAATTCAATAATATGACTGAAAGGGAAACTTTTGTTTTCTGGATATTTTAGAAACGGGAGTACGGGACACCGTAAATCAAAGTAAGTGTACCAACCTCTTCTCTGTTCTCTGGTACCTACCTACAGTTTGTTGAACCCTTCTAAATACAAGACTTGAATTACCAGCTCTAAAAAAATATACAAGAAATGACAAACATTAATAACATACACACATCACTGCTTTTGAACTTACTTCCAACTCATGTGTAGAGTATATGGATATCGTTTGGAATTTTCCACTTAATTTTCTTACCAAATCGTTGAATAATGGTGTTTCACTGTACTGTAGTCATGAAGATTTCTTATTAACACACAAAAAATGTTTGAAAATACTAAAAAAATCATCATTGTTTTTGCTGAAATCAAAAATTAACCATACTCTCCACGTTTCCCTGTCTTGGGCTCTTTACTTGAAATTTATTAAACTTACGGGACATTAAAATATGCAAGAGAATGCAAGGGACCAGAACAAGTGGGAAAGAGGATCAAAGTTTGAATGACATCATACATTTTGGGTTCAATTTCAAGCTTTCCATCTAACTAGTTATAAACATTGGACCATGTGTCTTGTTATTACAAATTGCCACATCCAGTACATTCCCTGACTAAAACCAAAACTAGAATTATTTCCTGATTGTTATGCAACCCAACGTGTTGGAGCGTTAGGAGGCTTTCATAATCACAAGGCATTCTTTTACTCCATGCATATTCACCATTAGATCAGCAGTTCTCAAACGGTTTTCTAGCTTGACATAAATCGCATCGATTTTGAATTTTATTTAAAGCCTAGGTAACTTTGACTCACGCCGTACGGACGATTTGGTGGAATGAAGAAAGTGGGAGGAAATGGGAGAACCCTGAGAAAGCCCACCCACACGGTGTTTGTCCACCACAAATCTCACATGGCAGGAGCTGGAATCGAACGGACGACCACAAACAACCAAGCAAACCATAGCAAACATCAAGATTAAAGAAAAAAAAAGTAGAACTGAGGAAGTATTCTACGTGAGGATATGAAATGTGAAAAAGAGATCACTGCGACAATAGCGATGACGAAACAAGAGTTTCACTAGGAAGAAAAATCTCTTCTGCGAACCGATGAACATACAGTTGACGAAGAGAATAATGAAATGTTTCCAATGGAGTATTGAGTTATACAGCGAGCAGAAATGTGCACTCTGTGAAGGTGTGAATAAAGAAATGTGGAGATGAAGAAGAATAAAAAATCAGCTGGATACAGAAGATAAGAAATGAAGAAGTGCTGAAGAGAGTAGGCGAGAGACAAACAACACTGGAAACAATTAAGAAGAAAAAGAGAAACCGGTTAGGGCATTGTCTGCGCAAAGACTGCATATTGGAATGGAATTGAATGTATCGATAAGGAAAAAGAAGAAGAGGAAGAAGACGGATTCAACGGCATCCGGAAGTTTGGGTGCAAAGATTAAAATACCTTTTCGTAATTTGCTTTAAAAATTAGTTTCGACATTTTGAATTATTGTGCTGGTGATACCATCACTATGGTTCTCTGTGGTGATACTTTCAAAATGTGCATTCAAGGAAAAGGGGTTCAAGCATGACTTATTTTATCTGACAATGAGGGGAGGGGATCAGAGTGTTTTCAGTCGATATAATGATAAAAAAATGACAAGTTTTACGTAAACACTAGGGGAATAGTCGGGTATCTGCTTATTTTACTTACAATTTAAGTGACTGAAAATGGGCTTACGTAAGAGGATCCCCTGAAGTCCCAGTAACATTGTCAACTTTGATTCTAGTTCAGTGTTTTTACTTGATTTTCCATGACTGAATAAACACTTTACTCCTTTGGTAAAGTTTAGTTGAGGTTTCCCCCAAAATGTATAATATATGTACATGCAAATATGTACAATGTTTCCCACGTCTGTGAGTGTTGAAACGCAATATATAAGAAAGTTTCGAGTGATGGAAGTGTCAAATCTGTCTAACAGTGAAAAAGCTAAAAGCACCTGGGATTATTTGGCACCTTCGGTATTCAGGGAGGGTACATGGTGTGAGTGTTAAAGGCGATAAGCTTCCCATATAATGAGAAACGAGCTAACCTGATTTTTCTGCATTGAGTCTGATTTTTGTAGCAAAATAAGTCATCCATAACAGGAAGTGACACAATTAGGATTCCCGAACATGCCGCCATGTTTCCGTATACTGAGCAACTTGAGTATGTATTTAACGAAATAATAATGACACATGCCTTTTCTTAACATTTTTTTGGATTGCTAGCTGTCCCTGTGATTTTCTATAAGCGTCTGGATCAATTATTTGTACGAAAGTCAGTGGTAGAAAGAGTATATACTCATCAATAGCTGGCGGAAGCTGGGGAATTGAAACTAAAATTTAGCCTGCTCTTTAACCGAGAGCGCTATTAACTAAGTGAAGGGTAAGTTAATAGATGATAATGTTTTATATACCTGGTGATTGTGCAAGTTATATTATCTAGGTCTTGCGTTCATGACTTCTAATGAATAACATAAGCTGGCAATGGTATTACTAATTTGCTAAGAAATTATGATTTTGCTAGAATAACTAACACATGTTTGTTTTATATGTTTTGTGTTAATGGGTCTAGATTTTAGTTCCTGAAAGTGAATTTTTAATTAACAGGGTTTTCCCATAATCTTCACATTTTGACAGATGTCCATGTTAATAAAAAATATTACCATTTTAATCACAGGTGGTGAAATGTATGTAAAATTTATTCAATACAAAGACGCTTGGTAATAATTTTAGTTTTGCTCTTTAAATACTAATACGAGTTGCTATAATGATTACTTGCTTATCTTTGTTTCAATAGCAACGTTAGTGGGTAAAGGAATAGAGTATCTAGTACCAGAAGCAAGTGTCAAAATTTCCTGTCTCAAAACTTGCAGGTGGTACATTCTCCAGGTAAGAGAAAAGAGACAAAATTTCCGGTGTGAACATTTCATAAATCCAAAAGACTTCAATGGCACCTTTTAATTTCTTTTCTCTTCTTTTTTTCTTTTTTTTTAAAAAAAAAGTAAGGGCTGGTCAATAAATATTAATCAATTCAGAAATTCCGCTGAATTTTCAACAGCTATATTATTATAACAACTAAACATGTACCGTTGTTACTTTTCTACTAGTGTTATTTTAGCTATTTGGAGTAATTATATTTGCTTTGAAACGTTGAAAAGTAATAATTCTCCCTAAAATTCTTAATCTTGGGGAGGGGGTCCGGACCCTCCTTGAACCCACCCCTAAGTATGTCCCTGATTGTAATAATATAGCAAGTAAATATTTCATTCGTTTTTACTAATTTATAAATGTTATAGGAAACAATATTCATCAGTAAGTTTTTGCACCGAAACTTCCGTGCACCGAAACATCCTAGACCCGGATTCAACTCCTTGACAATATAAATCGCATTTTCAGAGTAAAAGGAAAACGCACGATCGGGACGAATCGAGAGGGCTTAGCTTGCCTTGAAGGACCTATCGCTTTTGGGCAGAATAGTGATGATTATGATGATGATGATGGCTTATTGTTTAGCTGTGTAAGATATTACTGCACACCCGTACAGTAGGTTGAAGCGCTGCACTAGAGGCTTTACACTTACCATGATCGATTAGAATGGTAGCTGGAGAAATGTAATTACGCATATTTCAAGTAAGTAATAAGGCGAAAATTTCTCACTAAATTATAAAAACAATTTAATTATAGATTCATTATTTTTAACAATTCTAGTTTGTATAACCTATAATGTACTTGTTTCTCTTCTATTAATAACTATTGTTCAACGCTGTTAAGCATGTATTTCCATTCTAATTAAATATTTTCGTTGTTTCTTTCGCAGCCCAACCACGCAATTTCGTGGTACACTCGGGCCACAGTGGCTCAGTTGGTAGAGCGCTCACCTCTAGTGCTAGGGGTCGTCGGATCACCATGTGAGCTTTGTGGTGGACAAACACCTTGTGCGTGGGTTTTCTTGGGGTGCTCGCGTTTCCTCCCAGTTTCTTCATTCCACCAATTCATCCCATCATCATCCATACGGCCTGAGCCATGTTGCCTAAAGGCCTTAACATTTTATCAATTCAATTCGTGGTACACTAGTATTCCCGGCATATCCTTTAAGAATCTCTGCATTAGAGGAAGAAGAAATTATGAAAGACAGTGAAGGTAAAAGAATTGGAAAACATTTCACCAACACTAAGAGACGGCGTGTACGTCACAACATCACGTTCCTGGCATTTGGGTCTAAGTAACTGCTATGTAACTTTCGAGATGTAAAAATCACAACATCCTTAGATAATCAGCAGAAAATGTATTTTTGAGAAGAAAAAAATCTGATGTTTTTTGTAGTCATGTAGAAACTAGTTTTTACAATACTGAAGTTCATATAATTAAAGTGCTATCTAACCAATTTTCCAGTACCAGTAATCAATTAGTTTAAGCAGAAAAAAAAAAAGATACTTCAGTTCTTGCTATAGTGAAATTCAATCAAACCGTACTCCAGAAAAATTAAAATTGGGGACTCACTCGCTAGTCTTACCGAACAGATTGTAGTTGATTTGTAGTTCATCTTCAATTAGTTGATCGTTAAATGACGAGAAAAAATTGACAAAGTTTTTTTTTTTTAAAAAAAAAGCAATGGAAAGACAAAGGAAAGAAATTTCGGAAGAATTCTCCAAAGCAGAACTAATCAATCGCTGTAATTAATGATGTTATAAAATCAGATTTGAGCAATTAGTTTGAAACAGTTACGACTTTAAAAGGGAAAAAAGTGGATGAACTTGTGCTTGTAGAAATACAGAGCACAAAATAAGGAAAAACTAGAGTAGAAGAAGCTAGGTCAGAACAAGATACGTCTTCTCCTTTCTTTATTTAAAAAAAAAAAAAAAAAAAATCCAGTTTCGTAGGTTTCAGAAGTGACACATTTCACCGTTTTCATGTTTATGTTTACGCATTGCTGACAAAAAAGAAAACCACCTCATGCTTTGACCTTTCTTCACCTCATAAAAACACGTTTTTTTTTGTTTTTTTTTTTTAGATTTCTTAATTCCTCTAAAAGCGTACTCTTCCTTAAAATAAAAATAATGGAGAGTGAATGAGAGAAACTTATTTTTTTAAAAAGGAATTTCCACTAACTTCTTCCTCTTGTGTCTGAAACTTCTGTGGATTATTCTCAATGTTCTATGAATAGCGGCCGATTCTTCTAAGTGAGTTTAGCCTTCTCGTTCATCCGTTATTGCGTATTCACTTCTTTTTAAAGGTACAATTGCAGTGAAATAAATAGACATATTAATGGATATAAATTTGTTGAATCAATGATAATTCTATTAATCTGTTCGAACGAAATATAAGACAGTTAAAGCTCTTCATATTTGTTTTTGTTTTTTAATCTTACGATACTGCCGACTTCGTTATGCATGACTAAAGTTTTATTCGACAGTAAGCTGATATCTGATTTTCATCTAGAATATATCGAAGCTAAAGCTATGAAAACACTCGGTCTGATTTACGAATATCATTAATAGCCCTTCCAACATACTTCTTATGCTGTGTTCTTCATATCACTGAGTATGTTTCACCTGTCTGGTCTATGTCGAGTGACACTAACCTTATGAAAACAGGTAAAATCTTTCTTCCCACGAATTCTTAAAATTACGAGGTCCAGAACTTACCAACCTGTAAAGTCTCGAAATACTCGAGTGACGACTGCAAGTGAAACAAGCGTGGCGAAAATTAAATTGTTTCAAGTTCCTGTACAAAACAATAAATGGGATCTTTACAACAAACGATCTACGTCCCCAATTTTACATCAGAATTCCTCGCCTGATTAGCAAATACCAACACTTTTTCTACTTAAAAACTCCCAGACTGACAACTCACAGGAAATGTTACGGTTGGAGACTCCCTGTTGTGTACCCCCACCCCACCTCGATATCTTCGTCAACCAAAACATTTGAACAAATGTTAAGACAAACTCCTTGAATACTTAAAATAGTTATTTTCGTTGTTGTTTTGTATTTTGTTATTCATTGTTGTTGAGAATTAAACTTCAGTATACAGGTACTTTATTTCATACAGGCCATTTTAGTAACTTTTTTACTTAGGCCCGTCTCGATTATATGAGTGTCAATGCTTCTTAAAATCCACAGATATCTATATCCCAGGCGAGATTCGAAGCCGCGACCTTGGAGGCACTGATATAACGCCTCAGACCACACGACTATCTTAGTGGACATCGCTGCGAATTGTTTTATTTGTTATCGATTTGGTCTAAAATTGCGTTTGTTGTATCTACGAAGAATATGAAATAAATAAACTATTGTGAAAAAACTACAGTTAATGATAAATGGCTGTATACGCAGCAGTGAGGGAAGCCCCGTTGTAAAGAGTAGTTGGGTTAGGTTAGTACATTTGTTCAGAAATATGGCCCGAGTACTCAGTTCTACCAGGGTGGGTAAAAGTCTACCAGAGTCCCATTTACACACCCTGGTTCTACATTGTAAAATAAGAGACGTATCAATTGTTTTGCTTGTTGATTGAGATTAAAGACTGAAGACGGTTCTACGTCATCCAATCACAGTTTCAACTAAATCGATTACGAAAAAAAATTAACACTATCATAATTCACTATAACCAATTATGCTTCTGTTCTCTTCATTGCGCAAGAGCTTGCTGTAAACGATTTTTTTTCTCATGTGACACTGAAACTGTGGGAAAGGCCCCCCCTTCCCCTTGATAAGTTTATTTGTGCCTAGAAGTCAGTCACTCAGTGTCACCTGGACTGCTCCGGAGACATCCAAGAAGATAGCGATGACTCACGAAGCGGGCCATGAGATTTCTCACGACAAAAGAACATAAAATGGCGTCGATTCTCACGCTCCCTAATCATAAGTTTAAGCGAGCTCCTTCGCTCAACGCAACTGAATAATCAAGTTGACTTCCAGCCAATTATACAATATTAAAGGAAAACAGTCTTTTCCTAAATTACGTACTTACTACAGTTCTTTTGACATAGATTTTAATTAAGCGTTTCTTTTTTTATGCGTACATACGTAATCCCGATCTTACAAGAAGAGCAAACGTACAAACAAAATGATTATTCCTTCACGCAATGTTATACACGCAAATTTCCATTTTCTTTCGTCATAGATGGCGCCACTATTATCCTCTATAATAATTTTAAGTTGATACAATAAACTAGCATTAATTTCCATCGTTTAATTCAATTTAACAGACTTTGCTAACAATTACACAATATCACCATTAATAATTGTACTGTACCCCGACTTTACACGTTTCTTACCTGTTATTGGTCGTACTAAAGCTACCATATTGTTTTGTTACTAAATAAATAGTACCCAACCGCCGTGGTAGAGCGTTGGCATAGCATTAGGAAGGTCGTGAGTTCAATCCCATCGCCCGGCCATCATTACTGGGGGTTCTCTAGGGTTTTTCCTTAGCCACACCAGGCAAATGCCGGGATGGCACCTTCAACAAAGGCCCTGGCCGCCACCTTCTCGAATACTTTTCCCTCCCCTGTTCCGGCCTAAGGAGGCCATAAATAAAAAACTAAATACATAGGAAATACGCTTTCAGTCTCTGTTCTCAGCCTCCAGTTCAGGATACCAATTCACTGCATACGCTGTTTTTATAATCCGTAACCTAGGTTTGCAATAATTTGAAAGCTCTTCATGTGCAGGTTTCAGGATCAATCCAATACTGCTTTAGGTCTCCATTAAGCAAATTTCAACTAATTGTTTTGTACTTATTTGCTTTACAGGATTAGATTTTAGCTTTTGTTATGTTTAAGCATCAAATGTCTATGTACTGTTCTTGCATGCAAATGAATAAATAAAATACACTGAAAAGTGGCTTATTATTTGTTATATGTATGTATGATTTAATATTTCCAGCATTGTCTGATGTCACTGCTTCAATCTGCCATTTGGTATTCTTATGTTCATAAGGAAATTTTGCGAAACAGTTTTTTAAAGCCTAATGCATTTCAGCATTTTATTTATTTTAAAGGTTGTTGAAACTAAATTTATTCGTAGTCTCGGAGGAGACAATACGTTCAAACATTTTACTAGTTAAATTGAAGGAAATGTAAACCATAGACAAAGGGTTCGTCTGCATACAAGTACATTAGTTCAGTACGGACTCATATTTGGACTTCAAGCAGAACATTCCCAGCGAACTTCACATGTGACGCTTACAGAAAGCTTCATTTACAGGTGCTAGTAGACAGGTGTAACAGGTTGTGAACCGCCATGAGTAAACAGATGACTCTCAGCCACGCTCGCCACACGCCACTGCGTCTCTCCCACAGACGAAGCTCCCCCTCGCAGTTGAGCGTAGCGACCTCTTGGGAGTCTCATTGGCAACCACCCCTGGGAAACTCCTTTGCTTCTATATCCACTCCCATCCCATTAGGCTGAGCGAGTTCTCAGAAAGGAAAGGATCATCACGAAGAATAAAGAAAAGGGGAGGAAACTCAGGTCATCCATCCCTTTGTCCTCTATTGTTGTTGTTTCTCCAAATTCAAAAGAAAATAAATAATCGGAGACTTCGCCTTAATAGACGTAGAATTAGCTCCCATTTTGTGATGATACAAAATAGATCTTTCTGCGAAATGAATTATTATTGCTTTGAAATCAGATGGGGATTTGTCAAAATATACCCTGCTAACCTAAAATAGTCCCCAGTTATAGCTGCACGCTTCTACCAACGATTTTTGTATTTGGCGAATCGAGTGTGGCTTTTTCTGTGAGTTTAATGAGTTGAAAACAAATGCAAGACTCAAATCACCCCAAATGTTGACAATGAAGTGCAAAGAGAGCGTCGATAGCTTGACTATAGAATACGTCGATTCAAAATATGGATGAATTCCTCTGAAAATTTTTCTATTTTATCATGTAAGGAAATTGGAACGATAAACTCTTTGTGCATGGATGACATTTTTGGTTTATAAGAACCAAAACGTACAGCGCTTGAAAAAAGCCGAAAACCATTTTTTAAAATTAATATTTCTAAAATCTCGAAATTTCACTTTAAAAAAAAAAATCGTTCAGTTTCCGATTTTCAGCAAAGCAGATGTCAGTACATACTGCTTCCAAAAGATATTTTTTTAAATTTATTTTACTTTCAATATGTATATCTGTCTTCATAAACTGTAGATGCTAGGGAAACTTATTTTAAAAAAAATATTGGAAGCTTTCGAAATTTTAAGCGATAAAGAAAGGGAAAATTAGATATAGATAAAAGTCATGTAATAAAAGCAATATCATTACGGAACAAAAGTAAAATACTTTGAAATTTATGATTGATAAATTAGTAGCTGTTGTGGCCACCCGATGACGAAGATTCAGATAAAACAATCAAGGCCAGTCAATAATCAATCCAGTTAGTGCAGCAGCAAATGAAAAATGCTCTTCCTCCTTGAACAAAAGCATAATCATCAGTGTTCTGTCGAAAGCGACAGGTCCTTCAAGGAACGCTAATCCCTCTCTACTAATTTTCCTTTTCAATTTCAGCATACAATTGCATGAAGGAGTTGCATTTCTCTTCTTCCTCCATTGTCTCCAATATTGTTCCTTTCTCGCCTATTCTCTTGACCATGTCTTCATTTCGCCTTTTGTATGCCAGATTATTTTGTCCCCATTCTTTATGTTCTCATTTCAAAACCTTACAATTTTCTAATTTTTACTCATTCGTAAAGTTCAAGTTTCTGCTCCATAGAACACACAAACATTTAAGGTTAATGTAAAGCAACGATCTCCAACAAAAGATGGCAGCATTATCTCCGTATAGGTCTAATGTATTTTTATCGTTGCACGAAATTTCAATGTTTCTCCTACAAATTCAAGCCTAGAAAGTTCTAACTTTCAGGGAAAAAATTTCATAACCAATTCAAGAGTTTGATTAATGCCAATTTTTTTACTTTCTTTGTTGTTCATTGTTGAAAGAGCTTCATTATTGTTGTGGATATCCAAACCTATAACAATGAAGCTCTTTTAACAATGAAGAAAGAAAGAAAATAAAAAAATCAGCACGGATAGAACTCTTGAATTGGTTATGATCTTTCCTCGAAAGTTTGAACTCTGTACGCTTGAATTTGTAGGAGCAGCATTGAAATTTCGTGCAACGATAAAAATACATTAGACCTATACGGAGATAATGCTGCCATCTTTTGTTGGAGATCGTTGCTTTCCATTACCATTAATCAATCTTCACCTCAACTCCTTGTTCACTGATCGGCAGAAGAGATTCTTCTGAGTAAACGCCTGTTTCGCCACCTTTAGTTTTGCCTTGAGCTCTTTCTTCTGGCTTGTTTTTAACTCACCATGTTTTAACCGTGTCCTCAAATCTTGCAACCGTAACTCATTTCCCGACGTCATAGAATGATGAAATTTTGCACAGTTACGTAAGTCGGGTGACAATACAATATTCCATTCTTACTTTCATATATTTCTATATATTTATGTATTTTTAAAACGTTTTTTATCTTTTTTAGTAAGAACTTCTTTATCCTAAAATAAATACTAGCCCGCAAGGATGTTGCATTTGACTGGTTGCAGAACACTATAAGGTTTGGTTGGGTGCCAAAACATCCGAAATAACTCGAAAAATAAAACTCGAAAAATTTTATAACAATTTCATTTAAGTACGGTATTATGACTGAAAAATAGAAATTAAAAAAAAAAAACAACTAAAAACATACTTTTCTTTGAAAAATAAAATAAATTCATACTAAAAAGTAAAAAATAATTTTGTTTTCAAGGTAATTACTTTTAAAAAGTCTATTTATTCATGACTAAAAAGAAAAGCATGGGAAGCGCCAATTAAAGAATTTATAGTGATTGTATATGAGAGCGCGCCTCATGCTTTTCTTTTTAGTCATGAATAAATAGATTTTAAAAGTAATTATCTTGAAAATATTTTTTGCTTTTTACTACGAATTGTTCTATTTTGAAAAAAGGAAAAAACGCGCTTTAAAAAATTATGTTTTAACATCTCGTTCAGTGGTGCCTCATTTTCTGCAAAAGTATACCTGTTCGCGATTTCCTCTACCTTCAATCTGTATGCAACCCAAAAATAATTAGGGTGATAGGATACACCACTGAAGATTAAATAAGCCAAATAAATGAAATAAACATCGGGTGGTTCCTCGCACGTCATGAGAGCTCTTTTTCTTCAGTTCTGCCTTGGCAATTCGTGGCCCACCGCCATGGATTGAAAATACAGTAAATAATTGTGTTTTCAGTAGAAAATTTAACAAACAGGTATTCCAAGATTGAAAGTGTTCAATCATTCAACGGAATGACAATGTTCTGAAGTTGGTGTAGTAAAGAAAGGTTTTATTGACAAGTCACAAATCCTTATGAGTGAACATTGTTAGCAGAAATGAAAATGAAGCAGAGAGAAAGGAATTCCTTTCTCTCTGGTTGAAGTAAACAGTAGAAATGAGAGTGAAGTAACCCGAATTTCACAGAGCAACACATACAACAACAACAACATAGGAAATGAAGGTTATGCTCCGGAAATGAAACTAATTCTGGCAAAAGGACCTGTATTTTTAAGATCAACAGATAAAAAGGGCCAAACCTTTTTTATCGAAGTAGAGGTCGCTGATTCCATATTACAATCAGTTTCTTTCCATCTGTTTTCAAAGAGGATCTATGCTGAAATCTTATGATCGAAAGCTCACAACATGGAAAGAATCTGCTAGCTTTAGCCACCATATTAAAAACGGCCAAATCAATCGAGGCCCTGGAATTCAGATCAGAAAACAGTTTCTCCCTACTGAATGATAATGATGGGTGTTCTATCTGAACTCACGTCCTGACCCGAAGGTTCCTGGGCAAGGTGAACCGATGGTGGTTTGTCATTGCCTTCCATTGGCTGAAGATTACGTCTTGAGGGAGGAACCTACAGTTTAACGTGGACTCCAAATCACTTGTGTCACCACCGGGAATCGAACCTGATAAATCAAAGCCTTTGAAATCAAATCTGAAATAAGTTTCCCTCTACCTGCTTCAGTTGAGGCACTAGACTGACTTACAGACGGACAAAGTGAAATAAAAGGACCAAAAGGAATTTAGGGGGTTGGGGCGCTACAATTTTCAGCTATTAAGGGTGATCTAAATGCTTGCCTCCATACAAATAAAAAGTTTCCTATTTTTAAATAAAGAAGTCATGCAAAATTTTGTGCAGAGTATCCCAACAGTGTGGAACCGAATACCGTGCAAACAGACAGACAGATCTTTCTATATTTAAGCAGCAAGATAAGGTCATTTCCCTGCCTCTTTTGTAACATACTCCAAATGGAGTTCATCAGATTAAGTCACAACCTCCTTCGTTAACAACAATGAGAAAGACAAGCACGAAACAGAAGTGAGAAAGTGATGAAGAGGAAAAAATGAAAGAACAGAAGAGAGACCCAGAGCAGACGAATAAACCCGAGAGCAATGGGAAGACGCTTTCCAAGGCGTCTTATCTAGGGGCACCTTCTACACCTGTCGCCCTCTGGGGAAATCACAACTGGCAAACTCAGTGACGCGAAGCAGCGCCTCCCCCCTTCACACACACGAAAACAAAGAAAACGAAATCTTATTTTTTTTATAATGTCTATAGTAGACCACATGTTGCACTTAAGTATCACTCATGTATAACCTTGAAGACCTGTGTGAGTGTGTGTTTCCGTTTCGGTGTAGTGGCCATTCCCACGAATCTACAAGTAGCGTGGCAAAATGTCTTATCAATAGGTAAGAACATAGAAAGGGGAGGAACAATCGTGATATATATATGCATAATATATACAGGGTGTAACAGTATTCGGCAGACAAAAATCTTATGACTGTTCTTATTAGTGAATATTCTTGCTTTTGTTATTCGTAGATGGCTTACCTGCTCTACTAATATCACCCCACACAAACTACCGTTTGCAGATTAAAAAAATTATTAGGCTATAGTAATTCCTCCGAGTCAAAATAAACGCCTGAAAATTGGCTTATATGTAAATTGACCAAATGTCCCGCATTTTACAGACTTATTCCTGGAGTCATATTAAATGTCAGAACACCTAAGTGTTCCATATTTTAAAGCACGTGTCTCTCTCTCTCATTGTCCCACAGTTACCTTAATGAAAATATTGCTGCGTCACAGTAGAGAATTAAAAGTAGACCTCATTGGCACTTTCGTAAGCAGAGTTTTAAAGATATATTACTTGCTAGAATTTTAGTATATTCATAAATTCATACATTTAAACATATTTCTTTATATTTTCTTTAACGTGGCCCCTCCGCTTAACTGAGTTGAATAGTCAGCTAACTCTGTAAGTATTTGCAGATCGTTTAGTAAAAGAGTCCACCCTTTGTATTAAATGAACGAGAAAAGCCTTTAAATTTCGGTCTTTTCCCTTAAAAAGAGCCCAATTTCGGTGGTCGTGACGTGTCAGGAAAATGTGAGCAAAGTTCAGTCGATAATTAACATACTGCTTCAATTACGTCAACAACACACATTCCAAGAGATTATTTTAAAAGAAAACTTTATTAATCTATTGACGATAGCTGATAAGCCTGCGCACTGACCCTTACTTATATAGGTACCTTATATTCCGATCAATTTCTTTCCTCAAAAATAAATATTGATTGTTTGCTTACAGCTGCTCTTGCCCTTCCTTATACGCCACCCAAACAACACTGAAGTAGTGTGGGTTGCATACCGAGAGAGGATATTTACATACTCATTTATTTATTAACATTTAACAACAGATCAGAGGTAATTTTTCATAGAATAATTATTAACTACAATAACAGCACAAGCAATAACAACAAAGGGAAGAAATCGTCTCTGGTTTTACTCAAGGTACCTGGTGCAATTCAGAAAAAAACAGGTAAAATCTAAGTCAAAATAGACGGCCGCTGGGCGCGAACTCGGGATATTTTGAATGCAAAGTCTGGGGTCATAATAACCCTCCCTAGAACCAAAGTTATGGAACCAAACCCAATCTACGGTCTTCCTGTGGTCAAATGAGACAGCGATGCAAATCATGTAAAAACTTTGTAAACTTTAATTTGTATGGACCATTTTTAGTAACTTTTGCCTTCGGCCCGTCACGATTATGAATGCGATGCTAGTTAAAATTCATATCCATGCCTCAGCCGGGATTCGAACCGCCGGGGACCTTCTAATCGCTTGCTTAGCGTCCCAACCCACAAGTCTACCAGGTCGGTGCAAATGTGGTATAGACTAGTCCAACGGTGTAGATCTGAACAGCAGACATACAGAAAAAACTGAAGTTCTCTATTTAAGAAAATAAGTTTTCCCTGTGGGTGAGTGGCAATGTCTGCAGTCTTGTTATCAAGGGATCCCGGGTTCGATTCTCGGTGGGGACACAAGTAATTGGGAGTCTACATTCAAATATAGGTTCCGTCTTTAGGGCATCATCTTCATCCGATGGAAGGCAATGACAAATCACCATCGATTCACCTTCCCCCGGGACCTAAGGGCAAATACCCCTCATACAAGAAGCTAATAGTCAGACTAGTTATCTAGTGACGAAGGTTGAGTATATGGGCAGGCGGCGCAGCTTCAATTATTGATATGATGATATATTGAATTAACGTGTGGGCCACTACCTACAAATTAAATCAAAAGAGCGAATTTCCGCTCGATTTGAGCGGAACGAGGGACCACTCTTTTGGAGTGAATTTTCATCGGGGAAAAGATGAGAAATTTCCGTTCGAAAAGGATGAGGTCAATGGTAGTCCATTTCAATGGGAATGGAGACATATTTTTAAGGTGAATTTCCATCTATTCAAATAAAGTTTGCATCTTCTGAACACGAAAATGACGCAATAAAATGTTGAAAATGTAAAAAGATGCAAAAGAAAGAGCATTTATTCATACGTAGTAAGAAAGAAAATTAATGTACTTATGAATGAAAAAGAGTAAAAAAAAGGGGGAGATTTGAACCGATACCTTGTGGCTAGAGTTGCCCACGAGACGAGATTTAGGCTGTTTCGTCTCGAAAATGTCTTATCCAGAAAGTGTCTCGTCTCGAAAATACATATATTGTACATTATGGTAGTTCTATCTCATCGCACTTTTCATAAATATTTCTCTGTCTCGTCTCGTTTCGTGGGCATCACTACTTCTAGGCCCCAATGACCCTCAGCCAGCAGTCCAACAGGGATAATACGCCTTCGGAATGGTTTCTTTCGTCTCGTCACGTACTTGAGAAAAACGTTCAAAGATTTCTTGTACATATCTTACTTCTGACGTCTCCTGGTGTATTTTTTTAACACAAAAGTTTTAAACTTTTCTGTTGTCATTTTTAACTAAACGCAACGCTATAAACTTTACAGTACAGACTAGTCTTTCGATAACCTTAACAGTTACAAATGGCGGAGAACACAGTTGACTGGTAGCCATGGCTCATCATACAGTGAAAATCGCTCTGAAAAGATGATAAATAAACCACTCTAAAAGATAAGAAATCGAAGAAATAAACCACTATTAAAATATGAGAAATCGCTCTTTCAAGTTTGAAAAAAATAATTACATCCAAAAGAGCGGAATTCCATCGATTCCAATAGAAACAGCACATTTTCCGTCCAAGGCGAGAGTGTTTTGTTAGAAACCACTCTCTTTCGATTGAAAATTCCGCTCTACAAAAGAGCGGTCTCTATTTCCGCTCTAAAAGAGTGAAAATTCCGCTCTTTTCATTTAGGGTGTACTTCCTTCTCCCACGGTTGAGTTTATTATACGGATTTAATTTATATTTATGAAAAGAAATAGTAGTTAAGTAGGTGCTCCACAGTCTATTGGTTAGAGCGTTGGCCTCAAGATCGCGTGGTCCCGGGTTCAATTCTCGGCTGGAACACCCCACTTTTCAGCGTCCACCCAGCGTCGTGAGGCGAACTGGGGAGTCAGTGAATAAAGACGTGACGACCACTTGGTCTAGAAAACCCCTGATACGCCTGTTCGTGGTCAAGGTGACGCGAAGTACTGATCCCACGGCCGTCACTCAGGTAGACGCAGTTCCACCAAGGGCGGACAGGTATAGATTTGTATGATAACCTATTTGCATGCATTGAATCCACTTGTCCGCAAGGCAGTCCTATTCTCCTCATTGGTGATTTCAACCTACCGGAGATAACCGGTACCGAATTCGATTTTGAGCAAAGCGCATCTTTAAAGTGTAGAAATTTATATAATTTTATAAATTTTTATGATTTGAGATCATTCAACAATGTTGCCAATAATAATAATCGCACACTAGATCTAGTTCTGTCAAATCTTGAAAATGTTGAAGTTAATAGAGAATTGTTACCGTTGGTACCGGAAGATATCCATCACCCAGCTATAATAATAGAAATAGTTAACAGAAAGGTCAAGAAAGAAAAGCAGAAAAGTAACACTTATTATTATAATTTTAGGAAGGCAAATTTTCTGATGTTGTATCAGGAACTACAAGCTATTGATTGGGAACTCTTACAAGCGTATCGGAATGTTAATAACTTAGTGAGTAAATTCTATGATATTGTCTATGAAATATTTGATAGGTGTGTTCCTCGTAAAATAAGTACTGTTTCAAAGTATCCGTGTTGGTTCACCAAAGATATTATTAGAAAACTTAAGGTCAAGGCATATTATCATAAACAATCCAGGGTCAAAATCATGAACTCAGCACCTTTCTATCAAGAATTTGCTCGATTACGTAGGGAAATTAAGAAAGACATTAGAATTGCTTATAAGAGTTTTATAATTAATTCTGAAAATAATATTAGTACCAACTCGAGCGAACTGTGGAATTTTATCAAAAATAAAAAAAGGCACCTACCGCCAAATGTATTAAAATTTGAAGGTCAGGAGCTATCTAGGAATGATGAGATAGGAAATGCATTCGCTCAGTATTTTCAATCGGTATTTCTATCCTCCTCTCACACATATAATAATATTAATGGTGATGCTGTTAGTAATAGAAATGATGAAATAGGGACACTGTGCATTGACCAAATTCAACTAAAGGAAGTTGAAAATGCTATCAAAAATTTAAAATCGAAAACGTCAGTTGGTTCTGATGGTATACCCTCATATGTAGTTAAGGGATGTGTTGATATATTTAAATATCCCCTATTGATAGCATTTAACTTATCCCTAAAAACATGTACTTTCCCCGACAAATGGAAATCTGCCCTGGTTTGTCCTATCCCAAAATCTAATAATACTAGAGACATTAATGACTTTAGGCCAATTGCAATATTACCAGCTTTTGCAAAAGTATTCGAACAAATCTTATACAAGAGAATTGGTAATCATATTCAACCAGTTATTTCAGCTAAGCAGCATGGCTTTGTTTCTCAGAAATCCACGGTAACAAACTTAGCACTTGTTACGGACTACATAGCAAATTCGATGGACGAAGGCAAGCAAGTTGATGTGATTTATATTGACTTTGAGAAAGCATTTGACAGGGTTAATCACAATATATTACTAGAAAAATTAAATCACTATCACTTCTCACCCACTGTGATTAGGCTCCTCTATTCGTACTTAACAAATCGCAAGCAATCAGTTGTCTATAAAGAATACAAATCATATGAATATTCTGCACTCTCAGGAGTTCCTCAAGGTTCGAACCTAGGACCTTTGTTATTCCTCTTATTTGTTAATGACCTTCCTGATTGTGTGTCTGATAATGAAAAATTGTTATTTGCAGATGACTTTAAAATATATACAAAAGTCAACTCTATCGAAGACTGCATAAGACTTCAGCAAAGCTTAGATAATATTGCAAACTGGTGTGCTATTAATCAACTTGGAGTCAACATAAGTAAATGTAAAGTATTATCATTTAATAGAAATAAAACCACTCATCAATTTGATTATTCCATTAATAAAATTGTACTAAACAGACCTACTGTAGTTAAGGATCTTGGTGTCACTTTTGACTCGAAATTGACTTTTAACATACATGTAACAAATATAACAAATGAAGCCTTGAAGTTACTAGGATTCGTAATTAGGACGGGAAGAGAATTCAACAACATATCAACATTGGAAAAAATTTACTATGCTTATGTTCGCTCCAAGGTAGAATATGCTTCTTCTATTTGGAATCCATATCAATTGAAACATTGCCAACAATTAGAGAAAATCCAATCAAAATTTCTTAAATTCCTGACTTTTAAAGAAACTCGAATCTAT
>JAGDQP010025474.1:0-26882 GCA_022664845.1 Lepisma saccharinum | reverse complement strand
AAAATAGCCATAAGTCAGGATCAATTCTCGAACCTAACAATTACTAGTTAACTGAACTAAAGTCATCCCTCTAATAATAATAATTAGCATCATTCTTATGCACTGTTTTTTTTTTTTCCTTGACTAATGAAAACCCTAGGGAAAAAACCTAACTTCCGATAGATAGTTGTTAGATTCGATCTCAGGACATCTCTCAAAATGCAGCAAGTCGTCTACAGATGCTTAAATTCATATAATATAATTAACATCATCGTTATGTTGCGATTAAGGAAAAACCTTGGCAAAACCGTAGTGAACGCGTGCGGGTGTCGACGGAGATCGTTTCCCAGAACTTGTCATTTAGTAACTACTTGAGCTAGCTACTGCCACTTCAATATTACTTTGTCGAGATCATCTTTTATAAACTCCTTTAAATACACCAATGCACAGCCTCTACGAGATAATTCAGTGTAGTCAAATACCACATCATATCCATCATGTTCTGCCTTTACCAATATCTATTGACATCATATCCAAAGTTTCCGTGCCATCACAATTACACCACGCCATTCACCCACCAGATAGCCGATTCTTAAGCTCCATATCTCCAATTATTACCCCAAGATGTTTTCCAAGCCTTTCTTACTCTGCTTAATATGTTTTTAAAACCGTCTCGTGCGTGCGTCCTTGCTAGCGCATAACGTTTCAGAAGATACGTTATACATTATCATAGTCACTGTTTCACAATATCATCCTCAGATACAACCTTCTCCTATATATTCATTTACATAGCTACAAGTAATTTATTCTTTAACTGCATGCAGCATACAGCACTAAGCATTAGCTTCAAAGTCCTGAGTTTGAGTCTCCCGGCCAACCATCTTCAGCTGGGTATTCCAATAGATTTCATTTAATGCCTCATAATTAAGACAGACAATTACCATTTTTAAATATTATTTGAAGTCTTAGGATTGTATTATATATACCACACAGCATTTTCTTATAATCAGGGCTCCCGTAGGCAGGTTTGTTCTCCATCCTCATTCATATTTAGCATTCGATTGGATTCTACAATTAATATCATTTTGCGACCAAATTTCATACACCAGATGGTCTCACCAGAAAAATTTTCTCACGATGTTCTGAAAACGGGGGTGGGGTCTAAGAACAGGGCTAAGGGCATGGGAGTAACCCTGGCTGACCCTGGGGTTCAGGACTTCCGGGAAACGTATCAAAATTAAGAGTAATGGGGCACAGCTGTTCAAATTTGGGTGGAAGGGGCTGGGACAAAACCTCACACCGCTACTCACGGGTCCCATTGAACACTGGGAAACAAAAACGTTGACCCCATTGTTCATTAACAATCTTTTTCACAGAACCATATTGACTGAGAACATTCTGAATAGCACTATTATCAAGTTCTAATGGTAAGTTCAATATTCGAACTGAAGTAGTCCCATCATCTGCAGGGGAAACAAGCACTTGACTAGTAGTTCCATCGTCATGGGTATAGGAAAGTGTTGACGGAGTGGATCGGAGAAATTTGTCATAACTGCCCACTGACACAAATTTCAAATATACACAATAGGCCTCATTGTCCAGTTGTAGTCCTTCCAATTGATCTGGTTCCACATGTAAAACAGTATTTATCCATTTGTGAATATCCAATGCGGACGGTCGGATATGTCGGGTTTGCTTGTTAAATTCACACTTGACTGTGTTCTTGCGAACAACACGAGACATTATCAATATTAAGTTATAATCAGCACAATACAGTCAATATATAAAGTCACACTAAGGAACAAAAACAAAACTTCTGAAACACAAAGCTGGTCAGTGCAGCTTAACACAAAAGTCCTTCAAATCGGGAGCAAGCAAGTTTGCGTCCTCACTCGGTCACGACTCAACGCGAACTTCCAGCTAAATCGTCAGACAGAAACAGTACTAGATTAAAACAATATAGAGGATAAAACAATCTTGCTGAACCTCAAACACAAGCAAAGTTACTCTCACGACTTATGCCATGGTTTAATCACTTTTCCATTGGTCAATTAGGGATCACAATCCCCATTTACTGAGAATATGTTGCATTTCTATGAAAGCAAGCGCAGCATTTGACATGTTGTTACGATAAGAAAGCAGTAATGCTGCTCAAGTGTTTGGCTGTCGCCATCTTGCTTGCTTTCATAGAAATAGAATTCTCAATGAATGGGAATTCTGGTTCTCAATTGACAAATAGGAAGTGATTAAACCATGGGATAAGCCGTGCAAGTAACTTAGTTAGTTTTGGGGATTCAGCAACATATATTTGAACCCATACACTGTTTAAATCTATAGTGTAATCGTTTAATTCTAGTGGTGGCCCTAAATGTCGTTTGCATCTAATGCATTTTCTATCTGTCGATTTAGACAAGTCGGTAAGACGCTCACCTTCTAACTGAGCAACCCATGTTCAAAACCCGCTGCAGCCGTATTTTTTTTTCTCCCAGTACCGAAATCAGCACCGTTGTTGTGTTGATTTAACACACAAAAAGTGGTAGTCACGCTGGGACACCGCATTGTGTTGAATTAACACAGCTATTTTTTGCAGTGTAAGGTGTCCTTTTCCCTCCGCTCTGCCCTATCTCTTTTTCACACTTCATACTCTCAGTTATAAAGGTATAATACTTCCCCCTAGATACTTGAAACTGGAAACTGGAAGTTGAAAATTTTTTTTCTTCTAATTGTGATGGGTTTTTTTTAAGGTTCGATTTGTCTCAATTACCCTCTTTTTAGTTTTCTTTTCGTATATTTGAATTGCATGTTCCTCATAACCTTTTTGTAGCTTTGTAGGTTTTGTCAACTTATTGAGTAATTTCTCATTCTCTGCAAATCTAATGCTTCTTAATTTTTTTTTGCCCCGACCGTAACTCCTTCCCCTCTGTTTACGAAAAAAAAAAATATCTCTATGCGACGTTGGCATCCGGGAACCAGAAAAACAGAAAGCTTTTCTGCGAAAAAAACAGGAACGCGGTCAAACTACAGCCAATCAATCGATCACTTTGTTCATATTATATTTTGCAACAAGGTCAAATGGAAAAGGTGGTTCAATCATTAAAATTTGTAATACACGGCGTATCTATGTATATCAAATACCTATACATTACTTTCATCACCTTCGCAGTAGCCCTTTCTCGTTCATTCGGATTTGCTTGCATAATTCCAGCCTCCCAAGTTATGATACAGAACATTGACCTCCGTTCGATTCACTCGGAAGATAATAACGCGAGAAAGAGAGTGAGAGAGAGAGATGTGCGTGAGATGGAGCAAAAACGGTTGTTTCCCATGAACATATTGGTGGGTCAAACATGTCTAATTACTCGTAGCAACATTGGAAGGAATGTATGATGTGTATAGTTGTAGGCAATGAATAATTAGGGTTGCGTACATTGCAACACTTGTTAAAGTATTTGCTCTCTTGGGTGAGTGCTCTCGGGGAGAAATTGCGAAACGCACGAGTTCTTTCTGATGTCCTGTGATGCAAGACCTGTAAAATTGGAAAGAGAAGTGAGGAGAGGAGAGGTGCTGGATAGAAGAAGATGGCAAGGAAAAGAAAGATAAAAAAGAAATCTATGCTTGAAAAGTACACACATACATATATACACAAACTTGACGGTGTCGGTTCTTCTTTTTTAAAAATAGCGCAAGTTTGACAGTCTTCCTGAAGCATATACTGAGTCATGGGTAAAAGGGGTAAGGGGGGGATACTGATGCTTCTTTGCGCGCGCGTGTACGCAAGGAGGTGGGGGTAGTTGTTGAATACACACGCACATATTTATACATACATACGCAACACCACACATGTAACCAGTCACTAGAAAGGCATTCACACATTTGCTTCTCTTTCCTCTCTTTACTATACTTCTTGTTTGTGATTCTAACGGATCTTTTTGTCATATCAGCCTCACACGTGTAATAGTATTTCTTTTTTCTCTGTCTCTTTACCATATTCTTCTTTATTCATATTCTTCTACCATTGTTTTCTTTTGTATTCGTCATCATGGTTGGTAAATACTTCAACACTGCGTTCTTCTTCAAACCACATTGTTGTATGTAGCAATAGGAGTGAATAACACTTGGCGTAAAGAAAATGATTTCCTACGCGCTTCCTGTACATTAGATGCTATATCGATCCTAGTGGTTTGCCAGTGACGGTGCCAGCCGATGTGTAAGTTCAAATCTAAATCCTCAAAATTCTATGATTTGAGTGGGAGAACCTGACTATACTGCAAACAAATTTTACCAATTTTGAAGTACTAGAAGATGGGTTGAGATCAGTCTTTTGTGTAGGCTTAGTAGGACTCCTTCTTCCTTCTCGAGACCTGCTTTTCTTTAAGAAATAGTGTAAAAATAAGAAAACAAAGTTTGATTTATAAGTGATAGGTTAACGCGTCAGAGCATTGGGAACAACACCCCTCCCCCTTGTGATGCTCCATATGCATCTCCAATATATAGTATCTTTCCACCACCAAAACTATGTTGTGAAACGGGTTCTTTGGTAACAATATTGATGTTTTTCTGTATAGTTTCCAATTTAATTACTTTCTTCCATTTGAGGCCTCAAGGAGCAATACAGCTCAAGTCAAATTCGCAGGAAATCCGAGCTGTACACTCTTTCCACACATTTCAAATCAATCAAGTTTCATAACATATGTGCACTTTAAATAAGATAAAATGAAATAAGATAAGGTTAAGATAAATAAGGTAAGATCAAAGTATATGGATGAAAATAGCACTATGGCTTACGCCCATCCCGAATGCACTTTAAATGTGTAACACAATTTAAAAAAAAAGCCGGCGGGAGCGGTGACAGAATCCAATTTATAACCAAATGACCTAAGAAGGACAAAGTAAATCTGTCACTTTTCTTGCTACGTACCGGAAAAAGTTTGATATGATAGTAAGTCTGATTTTATCAAGATAAAGTTGTAAACAAAATAATGTAGAAGAAATGTATAAAAAGTAATTGTAAATGAAGAAGTACACAGCAAACGTTTCAAATTTACCTTCAGAAATATGTGATAAACTTCCCACTTCTTGTACAATTTTTTCGACATTTGAATTTCAGAGAATATGTGTACTAAAAGTGTACAAGAAGCTTATTATTTTTTATCGGTGTAGACTTTTATCAATTGATATTCAATGACACAGTAATGAGGTTTTTAGCTAATAACAGTTATCTAATGGTAGATAGGAGAAACACAACTGAAAAGTAAGTTGCACTTTATAAAAAAACAGTGGCTTCGTTAAAATAGTTATATTATGTTATTTAATGTTTTCGTATCATTCTTTCTAACATCATCAACCTTATTTTGTACTGTTCCTAAGCAGAAAATAATATAAAATTGTGTTGAACCATTTTGAAATAAAATTTAAATATCTTATAGATAATACGTATTAAAATATTTTTGAAGAATATAGAATTTTGCCATTTCAAAATATCTTTTAATAAATATTTTGATTTTTGAACTTTTTCTACTCTACCCAATTTTTTTCTAAGAACCTTCTTTAATTTGAAATTATTTTGTTGTAATAAAATCCTATATACTTCTAGAATAGAGTAAGCAAAAAATACATGTACAGTACACTTCAAAGAACTCTAAACGTAGTGAAATAAAACATATACACATTGTACAGTTTTTTAATCATTAAAAATATTTTTATTTTCTTCGAAAATCTAAAGATAAAATTGTTTTAAAACTATTTTCAACATAATAACAAAAATTAAAAATATTGTTCCAAATACTTTAAGAGGAAAGTAATTTTGAAATATTCAGTTAGCGTTTTAAAAGAAAATGAAAATATTTTTCAAATAATTTGTGTAATTTTTAAGATTTAAATAAATATTTTTTTCCTAGTAAGAGTAATAAGTTTTCTATTACAATTCCCTTGATAACTTTCTATATCTTTTAATTTCATAACAAAAGGTTCATTGTCTATTAGAAAAGATATTTAATAGCTTGCTAGCTTCCAAAAATATATTATAGAATATATATGCACTAATTTGTAACTACAAATAACATACAAAAAGTTATCTTCTATGGAACAAGTTAAAATATTATTCAAAACAAGATAAAATATTAGTTAAAAGTTAAGTTAATTCCTTTAATATTCTTTATAGGTAAGTGAAAGAAGAGAAGCTTTAACATTAATGTATTCAAGGGACAACAATATGAACAAAAAAGTTGTTTCTGTATGGGTGTTCCTTGTCTTGCAAAGTCAGATAAAGATATTACACAAGGAAAGCACCTGAATTCGTAACAACTTGTTCAAAGAAAGAAAAGTATTTAAAAAAAGAACTGTACTTTGAGAAGAAAAAAGGGAGTTGGAAAAAAAATCTAGGAACAAAGTATGTTTCTGCGTAAGTGAGTGAGTGTCTTGTTCTGAGATATTTATATAGTCAATCTATGTGCTAAAACAAATCTTACCATCACCGCCCGACTAAGCAAAAAAACCAGTGTAATATCCAATTACTGTGCAATGAAAAACCGCTACTGACGTCTGACTCAAGTCGCAAATATGGGACAAGTATTTCCGGTCTAACAACATTTGTTACTTGGCGCAAGTACAGGTTAGTAAGCACACTACGTACATCCATTAAATCTTAGCTACATATCTGATGGGGTGATACAGAGTCATGAAGGCACGCGAATTCCGTTGTTTCTTTAATGCCACACAGACGACTTTCAATGACAGTTGGATTTCTTTTAAATTAGGCTAAACGACATTTTGGTGAGGGTACTTGATTTTTCTTTTTTCTTTTTTTTGCAGCCCATACAAAGTTTTTGCTTTCTTTTTATATTTGAAATCTTCTTTATCTTATTCTCCTTGTTAAACCTTATTTTATTCTTGTTACGTACATGTACCGCTAAACTAGTTTTCATTCAGTAAGTGAACTAAAAACATTCCGTAACCAAGGAAGACATTTTTCAGAAGTGGGTTTACGGGTAATAAAATAACATGTTTTTATTTGTAGATGGAGAAATGTTATTTAACAATCTCTCCATAATAGTACGTATATAAGGAAAGTAGACAAGCATTAATTTTCTTACAAGTTTTTTTTTTTTACTGTTATTGGAGATTAAACGTTTTTGTCTTGCTTGTTAAAATCTTTGCACTAAATCTTCATTTTTTTATATACTCGAATTAGTAGTTACTTCAAAAAAGGAAACTATGAATAGATAAAAATTGATTCTTTTTGGACTTGCTATTCTCTTCCGCTTCCGGAATCCAAAAACTTATATTTGGAATGTGGTCACTGACTGTTAGTGTTGCCATCTTCATAAATACACTGTTAAAAAAACACTTATTTAAAATTGAGAAAAAAATCTCAAACTAGCTCCGAATAAATTTTAATCAATTTTGAGCAAGTGATAACGCTCAGAAATGAGAACTTTTCATAAGTATGAAATATTTCTTCATTATATGAGAACAATTTTCTCATTTTTTTTAGAATATCAGTTGCTAAAAATTGAATAAAATTTAGTAGGAGCCAGTTTGAGATTTTTTTTTCTTTCTTAATTTTGAATAAGTGTTTTTAACGGTGCAGCGTTTCAAAAACGTCTACAGAATCTTTATCCGGTAATATGTTACCAGTTCTTTCTCCAGTAGTTCTTCTCAATGACTTAGAAAGTATTTCTGATGAAGATCTTGTAATTAGCATGCTTCTTCTGCAAGTTAGGGATAGCCAGATCCGGATCTCAGAGGATATCCGAAACTCAGATCCGATTCTCGGATATCCGGTCCAATAGATTCGTGCGATTTCGGTAGCAGATTCAAAGACTCGGTATTCGAAGTTCATTATTCTGATGCATCAGAAACTGCGATGCCGGGATGGTAAATTATGAAAGGTCCTGGCCAATGGCTTCACCATCCTCTGCCTACCTCATTCTTGCCAGAGTCAAAAATGACAAAAGGCCATAAATAAAACCAATTTAATTCAATGTATCTGAAACTCAAAAAAATATATTTTATAGATATATTGAGTATTTGATTGTTATTGTTTTCTTGTCCAAAGCTACTTGATAGGAACAGTTTTTTAAGTCTTTTGTTGTTTCTAAATACCACGGTTTATTTCTAAAAGCAAATTAATCTAGGAAAGGATTAATAACCACGTCACAGGGCAAAGGGTAGGCACGGTTGGTTAGTGATGGGGAAGGTGTAATTAGAAAAGACAAGAAGGTGCTGTCGATTATTTATTTTCTTTTACTCACTCCAATATATGCATTAGTGACCGAATATTATATGACTGGTTTCAAAAGCATTAGTCTTGCAATCCATGTTCAACTCAGCAATTTCTTCTCTCTTCCTATGATCCTGCTCTCCCTCTCTCCCCTCTCAACACTCCGAAATGAAGAATTAGAAAACGAAACAAGACATCATTTGGTAGCTGAAGAAATCGCCCAAAATACGAATTAGGAAAGACTACGATGATGTGTCCATGTCCCAAATATCCGAGATTCGGATATTCGAAACTCGGATCCGTTTGGCCATCTCTACTCACCTTCTCCTGAGTTTTGGACAAATTATTCGGCTGAACAATAAAAAAGAAAGACGAAGCTATGTAGCTGTAGTTAATAAGGTAAGGGGTCCCAATATGTCCTACCTAAACGCTGAAAGTAGTTGTCTCTTCTCAATCTTGACCACAACACTGGTGACTCTGTCTATTGGCTGCTGTTTAAAACATTCTTTATACATCTTTTATGCACACAACCAACGCAATCTATCAGATTTAACACGTATTATAAAGAATATAGAGAAATAGAATAGTGGTTACTAGGCCATATTGGGCCCATATGAGTACCTTACAAATACAATGGTATTGATATAAACTTTATATATATGGACTTTACAGCTTCTGTTCATGAGGAAATCAAAAGAGAGATAAAATTCGTGTAGAATCTGAAGAATACCTGGGAATTCTCAATAAGAATAACCGGTATTAGCAAAAAACGAACCCAAAAGTGCAAGTGCCTTCGCCTTTCTGTGCACCAACAGGCAGAACGCATTGAATAAATAACATAGCTTCGTTCCAACACAGAGTGGTTCAAACGAGCCTCAATCCTGGTCAAAATCAATCTTTTGGGCTTCAAATAGGAAATATCCTTGGAATGACTTATCGTTATTTACATTCCAATATATCTAAAACCACCTGAACTGGAATCATTATTAATTTCTTCGGTTGTTAGGAGGCTGGACTGGGTGTCAAACCCCGTATCACCAGATACTCGAGCATACACCCCCAAACCTTAAAATTGTTATGGCTAAAAATCGCTACAAACCGTGCAAGACTCTACTTACAACCCCCAATTTTGGCTTTACACCCATCAACCTAAAAATCGTGGCAGGATCTTTAGGTCTGTTACATCACAAGCGACTTTGAACTTTAAGTACAAAACTCACTTACATTGTTAATTAAATAATTCCTAAGTTTCTCGTGATTCCATTATGAAATTGCAATATAAATATGTACTTTTCTCACACCGTAAACAAAGAAAAGAAAACGAGAACATTGATTCACTTTGGAAATATCAATATTTCTTTATTTTCATTTTTAGCTTTCATACTTAATTCAAATCTTTAAAGTTTTAAATTCATCTTATATCCAATCTTCCCATGTGTCTTCAGAAGAAAACAAATATAACCTACATGATAACGCCCCTAAAATTTCAACTATCATTGTAGCTAAACCATTGATGATCAATGACAATAAACGTCATATTGGGTCTTCTAACATTTCATTACTAAGGCATTCACATAGTGGAACATAAAAATCCGAAACTTCACTGTCACAAACTTCAAATTTTGTATGAAATGACAAAGTTTCCTTTACAAGTTGAGGATATCCTGTTTGTCAGAGAACCCCCAAAATTGATTGTTAACTTTGAGTTGTATATGTATTAGACAGCCAATCAGTAATTTGCTTTAAAGCAGAGAATGAACCGATACTTTCCTTCACACAAAACGATTCCCTTCCTTCTAGAACACCCATATAAGAGTAATGAAGTGTTGTGGGTTGCATACCTATCAGTAATTTATCTTCAGCCATATTTACTTGCTTATCCAATACAGTCAACTCAACCAATTACCCAATGATAAGAAGATCTCCCATAACGATAATCAACTGTGGTTTACATAACCAGAAGGATCAAAGATAATGCCAGTACAAAATCGCTTTAGCAATAAAATATATCACACAGTAAGTTAAATAACTTTAAGAAGGTGAAGACAAAATGTTTCATGGGCCGCGGTGGTCCGATATAGAGCGCTTATCTCTGGTGCTTGGGGTCGTCGGTTCTATCTCTACTCATGCCATGTGGGCTTTTTGTTCGACAAACACTGTGTGCGTTGGTTTTCTCGGGATTCTCTCACTTTCTTTATTCCACCAATTCATGCATCATCATCATCCATCTGGCTTGAACCAAGGTTGCCTAAAGGTCTTCAAAATTCAATTCAAATTCAAATCAACTTCACCAGGTCTATACTTACAAGTTAGTACTCTTCAAAGCTATCAATTGCACAATTAAAATGATGAATCGTTTTGTTCCTTTTGAACGACAATATTTTTCATTTGTTCATGCTGGCTCCAAGTTGAATGATTTCATACCGTCTAACAATATTATCTAAGCTTCTTGAAGATTTATGGTGTCCTGCGTAGAATTAATCTTATCATATATTTTTAGGTTATTCGCAAATATCAACTGTCATTCTCAGGTACGTAGTTCGGGAGGTCTTAATAAACAATACGAATAACGAAGGTTCAAGTCTTGCAGAACTTCTCAGAGAGCATAGCATTTGTACGCTTTGAAAACGACATATTTTTTTGCGATTGACAAGATGTAATCAAGGTTGGAGAAAAATTCGTTGGAATTTAATATTTCTATAGTATTACTTTATGTTTAACTATTCGAATCTTGTTTTGCAGAAGTCAATATAAATCACACCGACGAATAATAAGTTGGAAGTTTGTATACGTACTCCTACAGCTCGTGAGAGCTATATTTAACGAAAACACGCTCCAATAAAAGTTTTTTTAAAACAAAATTTTAGAGAGAACATGATTTAAAAGGGAGAAAACAATGAGGACAGGAAGAAATTTCCAATTGTCAAAATTATTATTATTATTATTATTATTATTATTATTATTATTATTATTATTATTATTATTATTATTATTATTATTATTATTAGTGGTGGTGGTGGGAGGAGAAGGAGGATGGAGTTATAGAAGTAGAAGAAGAAGAAGAAGAAAATTACATTGACATTCACATTAGTAGCCAGTATTGTAAGCAAAGTTTATTCTATTCTTGTGGATGTATAATTCTAAGGGAATGTGTACTTTCCTTTGTGTTCAAGTTAAAATGACTCAGTCCTACGTACTGTAAAAGTGAGCTAACAATTTCAAGAATTCAGGAAGTAATAATATTCGTCAGTAAACTATTTCATTCGCCAACTCCTTTCCCTTCTTGCCAGTCGTGTGCCGTAACTGTACCAAGCAGTCATACGCGGCTGGAGGAACTCCATGTAAAAATAAGTCCAGACTAAAATGAATGGTACTAACAGCCCTTGATCATCTGCCAGTAATGACGCAAAAGCGTCTTCTTATTTCGATTTCTTAACAGACAAAAAGAGAAAAAAAAAGGATCCGTCTCGTTAAGTAACAAGCAACCAGCTATGTGACACGTACACACACACACTTTTAGGACGCTAAATATGTGAGCCAGTATACATTGCAAATGTAAAAAGCATGCAATAGGTTTGATTTAACTTACTAACATGAAAAACGGTAACATGAACGTAGGGAATCGTCAGAAATATGCATAAGCACTTTCACATATACATATACATATACATATACATATATATATACATATACATATACATATACATATACATATACATATACATATACATATACATATAGAAAGAGGATGGATGTAATATATACCTACATAGATGACAGGCATATGTATGATTTGCTACGTTTGATAAATAGAAACCAGAATAAAAAAAAGATACGAAATTATTGCCACAGATTATATTTTACACAGCAAAATACATGGTTACGTCTAAAGAAAACTGTGCACTGTAATAGTGTATATGATGAATGGAAAATTCTCCCATAAAAGCGTGAGAAAGAATTCAACGCTTCAGGATTGTATTGTCGTTTTTACAAGAATGTGTTATGTTCTAAGACTGATAATAATAATTTGTAACATTTTTTTTCCTAGTGTTTGTGGTTACATGAACTTTTCGGAAAAGTGTGAATATCCTAGATTTCAAGAATATAAGATTGAGTTGATTCGTATGGAATATAGATAGACTAATTAAGTTGGTAATTTGAGAAACCCCAAATGTACTCAAATTCATATTTTTTTAGAAAATACACGCACATATCGTTTAGTTCCGAGTTCTGTAACCCTGTGAGAGGAGGGATAATCTTGACTAATTCGCAGGGAAGTGCATATCAGCGAGAGAACCCGAGTAGAATTGCCGGCGTTCGTTTTTGTGAGAGTTCATTAATGTAGATATACAATTCTTGTAATTTCTTAGTAAAGAGTGATCATATTACATTTATGGAAAATGAGGTAATTCTTCTTTATTTAGGGATTATAAGTATGATTATACTGACCCTCATCCTTAGGGTACGTCATACAATAAACAGATACTGTTTAGATTGATTTTGACAATAGGAAATGTTGCTAAAATATACGTAATTAACAACACGATACTCACAGTTAAAAGCATATACAAAAAAATATATATCTTCCCTCCTCCCAAGTTTCCTGTACACGAAATGCTTTAGGTACGTGTTTGTGGGTGTTTCTTCGTCATTCTGTCCCAATATAATTCTACCTACGTGAATGAAACTCACAACATAGGAAAGAGGCGAGAAAAAGGGGTAAACATTTTGATTTTATGTTGTTTCGGTTAGTGCTCCCCAAACAAAATGGCGTTCAATTCGAATGACTTCAAAGCAAAAGTACATTTTTAGATTTGCGCAGTGGAAGGAAAATGTCCATGCTATGCCATGTTTTTTTTAAGAGTGCTTTCTCTTTAAGTCGTTTTTTATTAACGAGAAAGAAGAAAATTATATATGAAATGAAATATTGGCTATATGAGACTACCATCGGTCATTTTAATTGCAGATAATGCACCGAAATATTGATATTTTGAGATTACAGCTCGAATTTCATGAAGCTCACAGGCATAGATTGGAAGTTTTTTAAAAAAGGAAAAATATGTAGTGAATGTGATGCAACACCTTAAAAAGTGGAAACACGAAATGGATGAAAGTTACTCCGCTTCATGGATAGATAAAAGTCGAAAATGAAAGTTTTGTTGTATTTACTCTTAAACGTGGTAAAATTAACTCCATTTTAAAGTTAAATATTTTCTTTGTAATAGCTTAACGCTAACTGAAAATGGGTTGAAACTGGCCAAAGTGATTTGTCCGTGAACGTTCAACTTACTTTACGCTTAAAAGTTAAAACTCGGTCATTTTCTCATCGAAGTGTAAGCTAAACTGGCAATTTTGAGGTTACGTACTTTTGTGAATGAAGTTTAAGCCTTAGTTGGATATTCTATAATCCAGTAACAGGAGTAACGTTACTTGCTTGTAACTGAACGCCCTGCCGTTTTGAGTGTTTACACTGTGAACAATAAACAGTTTACTGGTGGACCGAGAACGGCATGGATTGCATTGGTGGAAAGAGAAATTAAATTAGGTATAAATATTTACACTGTAGCAAACGTATCTCTCCTTTTTCCACGAGACATTCCTCGTAGTAAAATCAAAAACATGTTAATGATTAACCTCCTTCGCAGCAAAACCCTAGATATAGATATTACTCGGAAAGCCAAAAACGGCAATTGCCTTCGTAGCTAAGTGGCAAGAGCGTCTGACCACTGTGCTTGTGGACTCTGGATCAAAACCCGACCACTACAACTTTTTTTAAAAAAAATTAATTTTAATGGAATACTACCTTTTATTTTTTCTACTATATATATATATATATATATATATATATATATATATATATGAGCTCCTGCGTAGCCTAGTCGGTAGCGCGCTCGACTTCAATGCGAGCGGTCCCGGGTTCGATTCCCGATGGGGGCTCAAATATTTCGGTGTTGACCCAGCATCGTGAGGACAATTGGGGAGCTGCTGTGAATAAAAGACAGTGGCGATCACAGTGAGAGCTTCGGCTCTCCTCTCCCAACCCGTCTGGTCAGCGTGGGAGCAGTAGACCAACTCCTCCCTTCGGGGAGAGGCCTCATCCACTAGTGGATTGAATATGGCTGTGATTTATATATATATATATATATATATATACGCATTTTGAAATTTTACAGAAAGTAAAACGTTCAACCGAAAACTGGATGAACGTTGTGTCTTCTATTTTTACAGTGAAAACATACTAACTTTCTGAAACAAAATGACTTTTTTTTTTCATTGTCTGCTGTAGTTTATATCAAAGTTAGTGGATATACGAGCAGACAGTACAAGTCTTCCAATATTTAGGAGTTTGACAATTTGAACGTAGCTTAGAAACAAAAATAACCGATTTCTCACTTCAAAAACAAAATATCAAAGTATGAACAAAGTCCTACATAACATAATGTTATTTAAATTGAATTTATGGTCAAACTGCAGGCAAATTGCCTACCATTTACTACAAAGAAAATGCAAGAGGACCACGGAAACACTATCTGAGTAAACTACGAGAATACTTCACTAAAAGCAACAATACCACATGTCTGGATAACAAGCCAAGCACCTGCAACGTTCAGAATAGCAAGTTATGTGGAAAAATTGATCGTTGACTGATTTTTTTTTCACTTTGCGGTTAAAAAGTAACACGAAAAAAAAATGAACGGAGTGCCTTGTACTTCCTCTCTAAAATAATATTACTCGCATCTGACTTCTTTTGTTCAACTTAAAAGACCATGGCATTGAACCACATCGCGTGGTCAGTGATCGATGGTATAAATTGACGGTGTAATGTGAAGGTCTCCTGCCTGTGAACCAAGAAATTCTCTTTTGTCTTGACGGCTTACCTTTTCTTCGAAGTAATTCCGGTCTTCATAGTCTGTATGTAGATAGAAAGATATAAACAATTTTTTAAAAAGGCATTCCTTGGTAAGATTTTTTTCTCTGAGCCTTTCAACAAAGCGATAGTAATATCAATTAAATGTTTGTTTTCAATGTGGAGTAGAAACTAGGGATGGCCACAATTTCCGGAAAAACGGAAAACGGTAAATTCATTTTCCGGAAACCTTATAATTCAAAACGGAAACAAAATAATTTCCCGGAAAACGGAAACAGATTTTCCCAGAAAGCTGATAATTTTAAAAAAAAAAAAACCGGTAATTCGGAAAATTTTGTTTCCGGAAACCAGAAAACTATTTTTCCCGAAGTGGCCATTCCTAGTAGAAACATGAGCTCTACGAAAGAATGATCAAAAAGAAAATTTAATAGCTTCAAAATGTAATTGTAGACAAAAAAAGAATCAATTGGGTGCGTCAAGAGGAAGTGGTGTAGAAAGTATGCAAGAGAAAAAAATGTGGTTAGGACATTGATTCAGCAAAGTTTAAATATTGAAGCATGCAATTGGAAGTACGGTTGGATGTAATAATAAGAAAAAGAGAAGAAAACGGATGTTTTCACAATAATCGCATTTGTGGACGATGATAAATTGATTTGTAGGGAAAATCTTCTTCAATTATTTCCATAACCAGAACGGTATAACCTAGAAACTTTATGTGTACGCCCTCAAAAGTAGCACTTAATTTCTCATATACATAGATACCAAAGCAAAACACTACCACGCTGAGACCCCTTTTACTGTTAAGTGTCAGTAAAGTTTGGAATTCTCTTCTCTAACTGGCAGAGGATTCATGAATAAATAAAGGGACCAGTTACTGCACTCTCTCTCCCTCTCTCTCTCTCTCACACAAACACACACATATACACACATTTACTGAGGAACTTAACTGTCAATGAACATGCTTCGTGTTGTTCGCTAATTACGACCAGAGTTGCTCAGACGAAAATTCATAATTAATCTGGCCTTGTTTGCACTTTTCTAAAGTTTTGACTTCTCCCAAATTTGATGAATTTCATTGTTAGTTACAATATGTTTAGACGTTTGGTTAAGAATTAAGTTTATATAAAAGGCAATTAATTGTAACCTATTTCTCAAATTTGGATGACCGTCACTATTAAGAAATTGTTCATAACACATTCGTCATAATTTATTGAAATTTAGAGGATAAGAGAAATTGAAGACACTTACAGTTTCCTATGTTTTCTCTGAAAGTTGTTTCCGATTAAGTGATCCAAAATATTGGAAACTATAGCTGGTAAGGGAAAAAACCTCCCCCACCTATTTGATAGTTTCGTTTTGATTTCCTATAAGCAGGGTCATTCCATTCTAAGTGATCCAGCACTGGCCGCTCGACTATTCTCATGTCTGGAGTGCGAGTATCCTTCTGTAATAGTATTTTAAAACACATTTTTTATTTTCCTATTTCATTTTATTCGGTTATGGCAGCCATATTTGTGTCATGGTAGACATCAAATTCTCAATATGAAGGGATTTACGGTAACCTCAGTTTCTCTGCCCAGCTAAGTCACAGCTTCTTGAATTTAAAACTATTGGAATCAGAATACTACAGGTTAGTTGTAAGTAGTAGCATGGTTCCACTACTATTCCATGTTGTAACTCTAATGTGAGTTCCAAAATACTGTTGGACAATGGACTAAATTACATTTTCAATGTCACTTTCTATATAGAAGGGATTCTTTCTGTGCCTTGAAAATCTGTTCGGAGGCACATAGAGTACTGTAGTCAATACCTATAAAATTTTAAGCCTGGGACTTATTTCCATTCTATACTATGTAGGCTTAAACATAATGATTTTCTAATATTATACCAAAGTTTGAAAATCTCTGGTGGGGGACCAAGTAGGAATCTGAAATTTTCACAGATACTAGTCCTGTGGGGTAGTATTATGCTACAAAGATCTGGACTTTGAGATTCCATTACTGACAGAGTTACAGCAACTTTATATGTTAAAATGAACGTTTGATTCCAGCAATGCCAAAATAAACATGAGATGATAAAATAAGGTTAGTAGTGGAATTTTAAAGTCCAGATGTTTGCAGCATAATACTAGCCCACAGGACTAGTATCTGTGAAAATTTCAGATTCCTACTTGGTCCCCCACCAGAGATTTTCAAACTTTGGTATAATAATAATAGAAAATCATTATGTTTAAGCCTTCCATAGTATAGAAAGGAAATAAGTCCCAGGCTTAAAATTTTATAAATATTGACCACAGTACTCTATGTGTCCCCGAACAGATTTTCAAGCTACAGAAAAAAATCCCTTCTATATGGAAAGTGATCTTGAAAATGTAATTTTGTCCATTGTCCAACAGCATTTTGGAACCCACAATCGAGCTACAACGTGGGGAAGTAGTGGAACCATGTTACCACTTACAACTAGCCTGCCGTATTCTGATTCCAATAGTTTTTAATCCAAGAATCTACGACTTACCTGGGCTGAGAAACTGCTGAGGTTTCCGTAAATGCCTGCATACTGAGAATTTTGTGCCCACCATGACACAAATATGGCCACCATAGCTGAACGAAGTGACATAGGGGGGAAAAAATTTGTGGCTTTAAACTAATAATACATAAGGGTATACTCACACAAAAATGTAAAAAAATTAAAATGGTCGAGCAACCAACTTAACGAATACTGGACCACTTTAAATGGAATGACCCAGCAGGAAAATTGACTTCTGCACATTTTTTGCAATTATTTCTTTTTGTCTTAAAATTGTATGTCGTCCAGTAAATGTGAGTTATCGGCGTTAAATGAAGTTACTACAACACCCTGCCGTATATTAAAATAACATGTTGTCTACAACACACAGAATATTACATTAGGAGAAAGTACAAATTAAACACATCTTATGGCCTACACGTTATGTGTGGTCCAAGATGATGAAAAGATTCCGAATACCGCTTTACAATAGTGAACTAAACCAACCAAATACGTCTCTATGGCGTCACAAACATGTATAATGGTGGGTAGGGGGACATGCGGTTGTTCATTGAGAAGAAGTAACAACGGATTAAGAGAATGAATTGGCAGCAGAGCTGCCACCACATGCATAGAAAGTCAGTAAGAAAAATAATTTCAACCCCTCTTACAAATTCCTAAATGGCCCAGCTAAAATGTGAAATATGTAGTTATGAAGTGGAAGAGACATTATATACCACAACGTAATTTTGCAATTCGGTTCGCGTACGCATGAAGACTGATATCGTCTAGTATTTCGTCTTCGTTAATATCATCACTCACTGATTGCAATGATCACGAGTGAGTCTCAAAATTCCAAGTACTAACGTAGGTACAGCATCATGACTGTTCATCGCGAAGTTAAGAAAATAGATTTTCATCGTCGAGCAACCACTTACAAGCCAAATATCAGTCCTGTGAATACCAAGTTCCGAATAAAGTAGTGTAAAAGATCGAAGTCACTAGATCGTAGAACAATGAAGATAAACTGTTGGAGTGATCAACGATGTGGGATACGATAGGATGATCTGAACTTGAAGAATGCCCGGCAAATTATATCTGTCGTTGTCTGTTGTGTATAATTTCATTTGAGAGCGGAAGACTGCATGGACATTTTGAATAGTAATGTGCTTCCTACATTACGAATAGTTCGGTGATGGTGCTTTCCCTTATCGGCACGTCAACATACCAATTCGCAAAGCGAGAGCTGTGAGGTAATGTGCAGAAGGAAGGTGACGAAGTGACATTGGTTTGCACAGTGTCTAGATCTCAATCTCACAGTATGTCATTTTCCAGGAAACGTTGAGGAATTTGGTGAAAAGTTTTCCCAGCGAAGTCTAGGCTGAGATTAAAGCATGGGGTTCACTACGCCACGTTAATGTCCAAGCGTCACGATGGATTTTGAAAATTAACTGGGTGGTTATCAACACATAGATTATCTTATATAATCACAAAATTTAAGAAATATGAAAGACAGATATATAGAACATAAATTATATTACTGAAACTAGAATGACATTGAGTGTATAAGAGTCGGGAAATAAAAGAAGGAAATTAGACAGAAGAGATTCATGTATGCAAATGATACAATGTGTGTGTCGTAATAGACTTTGAAACATGAACATTCACTTCAGATTAATACACTTACTGAATACTTCTAAGAATTTAAGACCTGTCCCAATACATGTTTAAAGTTCTCTTCTTAAATTGTGACGTAGTGGATGCTCTAGGAATTGTTAAAAGGTCGTTATACGTTTAATATTGCAAACATTCCATACCAGAATTTCTTAAGCTATGGTAAGCGTAGCAGTTTTGGTACATAGATCTCTGGTAAGTTATTTGTGAACGTTTAAATCTAATAAAAATAATGCAAACGAACGGAAATAGATACGAATACTTTATACTGCAAATTTTATTTTTTTTTTATTGAAAAAATTAGCAAGACTGTTTACCAAAAGCTGATTTGTGTTCCCTTCCATCTATTAAAATTTATATTCAAATTATAATTAGTATTATTCTATACGACTATAACAATATTTATATTTTTTATTATAAAATATCTATATTTGATATCCGGTTAATCTAAAATAAAAGGCTCCAATAGCATTTTAAAAAATGAGTAGATTTTTATGTATAGATATTTTGTGTAAAATAAAAGTACTTTCTGTTCTGTAGGAGTTTTTGCACTGACAACACCAGATATCATCGTTTCCTGAAGATGGAATCTGGCAACACTAATCATGGGTATACATAATTCTATTACTGAACTTTTACTATTGCAAGTAGATAATATTCATATGAGCGTGGATTATAGTTTCATAATAACTTGAATATTTAACTAAAGTTCACGACACTACAACCGAAATCGAATCTTCCGGATCGGCTAATCGGATTTTGCCTGGTTAGTTCCTAATTATTTATCTAAGTGGGAAAATTAATAACAATATAAGCTCTGATAGATCCCGAGCGAGAACAAAACTCGTAGATGATACATATTGCTTTCCTCTGAAGTTTGAAGTAGGCCAAGTTGTTGACACAAAAAGAAAGTGTGACGTAATTAGTGCAGAGAGAGGGAGAGAAAAGTTCAACGTTTTTATATCTACGTTCCTTATTATTTTCCTCAAACTCTACTCGTATTTTACGTCTGTAGCTAAGGGAAAAATTTTGCTCTTGATGTGGTCTTCACCCGCCAAAGATCAAATTACACGCGTTTATTGAAGAAACAGTCGAAACTCGACTTTCTGTCGTCGTTCTTCTTTCGCTTTTCTGACTGAACCCTCAAAAACTCCCTCCAGTAATGAGATTCCACACCATCATTCATTTTGTCGTATTGGCTCCATACAGCGAAAAGACTGCTTCCAATTGCAATCGAAAAACATCCGTTTCTCGGAGGACTACTTGTCTCCTCGACCGCCTGTCGCTCCTAATTTTTTTCTCTCTGTTATGCCTTCTCCTCCTTCTTCTTTTCCTTGTCTTTCTCCCTTCTGGTGACCTAGTCGTTTTATTATTCCTTCTCTCTCCTTTTTTTTCTATTCGCTATTGCCTCTCAACCATCCATGGTTGGTCCTCGGAGGGTTTGCTATGCTCCTCTACTCTAGTACCGACAGCAATGTTAATTTTTCTGATCGTGCAAGCAAGCAAGTTGCTGGTTCAAGGTTATAAGGTTTGGGTCTAAAAAGAAGACGAAGAAGAGGAAGCCATAGTGGGGATAAGACTAGCAGAAAGCGAGGGGTGGGTATGGACCGATAGGGGCAAAGGGAGAGATGTTAGAAAGAGAAACATGTTTGTTTCGAATATAGGCCGTGACGAATAATGCTAGTTGCTGTGTGTATGTGTGTGTGTGTTAGTGTTGGTGGGTGAGTATCGGTCGGAGGGAAACGAAAGAAACGAAAAAGTGCGTTTTGTGCGTGTACTTGTCCTGGATTTCGTGTGCGTGGCCGCCGTACTGACTATTTTTGTCTGTCCCCCAACGACCGAAAAAAAAGCTTCTTGCGTAAACTCTGAATTCTTGCTACCACTACGGAAAAGTTCATCCGCTCACCTCCCCCCGTCTCCTCTTACTGTTATCTCTCTCTCTTTTTTTCTTTCTTTCTTCTTCGCAATACCTCCCGAAAAACTTCATTCCATCACTTGTACGCCGAGTCACCTGCCATTATCTTCTTCTATTGAACTAAAAACCCTTACACATCCCCCTTCCGTTGCACAGCTTTTTTTTAGGTTAAAAAAAATGAGAAGAAAAGAAATAAAAAAAGAAGTTTTGCAGATGTTATCTGGAATGAAAAACTCAGCAATTTTCCTCCCCAGCCTTATCCTTGTCTTGGAAATTCCATTTACCCTTGTTAAGAGTTATTCCACTAGTTTTTCACCCACATTCATCAATTAAACTGACTTCTATACACAGTTACGTATTGGCAACTGGAAAATTGTCCCAAAGGTGATATAGCGTCTGTTGTAATATTTATGTAATTCGTAGTAGAATAAGGAAATTCTTTGTATGTATCTCTCAATATATAAAATAAGTAGAAGCAAATATGGCATTATAAATAAAATTAAATTTCGATCACACGACTTACATTTGAAAGATGGGCTGCGGCATACTTCCTTCACTGTATATTTTTTTTATAATAATCAGAAATCGACATTGAAATAATATTTAAACACTTTTCATTTGGTGGTACATTTGCATAGGCAGAACCAACAACAACATATGCTTTCCTAGAACAAGAAATTAGGATATTGAACAATGATTATTTTTAGTTTGTTTGTTCTCATTGGGTAAACAACGGAATCCGCTATTAAAGGCAGATTCGAACTACGTTCAGCTTTGAGTCCGGGATTGAGTGTGGGGCACAAGTCAATAAACGATGAAATATGTCATAGAATACACATATATAGAGAGGAGGAAACACATAGTGGAGGAAGATATTTTATCCCGTATAGAGCTTTGTTTTCAATATCTGTCCCAAAGATCAGTGGTGGCTTGCGGTTGTTCTATGTGAATACTGCATTTAGAATTATTCCCCGAATATCTTGTTTGTGGGAGGGAGTATTGCTACTTTCTGGATGAGGGATGACTTGAACATCAAGGCGTCGAAAGTGGATGCATTAGATTGGTGAACTCGGTTGCCACATCTGCCACTGGATTACATCGAGACAGTAAAAAATTCAACGTTCGAAAACGAATAAGACAAGAAGACTCAATCTCTCCAAAATTATTTTCTGCAGTCTTGGAAGATGTGATTAAAGATTTAAACTGAGATTGAAGCATGGTGTATACCTTAATCACCTTCGATTTGCTGAGAACATAATCGTGTTTGCTTCACGTATAGAATAACTACATACCAGAAAGGAAGAATTGAGTCATACAATTTTGAGAAAGGGCTTTTTAAAAATGAAATTAAGTAAAACAAAAGTCATGTGCAGCCGTATGAAGAAAAGAAAGCAATGAATATTCACGGACCGAAGATTGTCGTAGTTGACGAATAAGTTTACCTTAGGAAATTGGGAATATCGAATTTCTAAGATATCTGAGAAAACAAACGATGATTACGATGATGATGTGCGTTCTTCCCGAAAGCAGGTCTATGACTCAAAGGTCTCTGGGTAAAGTGTACCGATGGTGGTTTGCCATTGCCTTCCATCGGATGAAAATTATGTCCTAAGAACTTTAACGTGGTCTCCGTGTCTCCAGCGGGTATCGAACCTGGGAGTCATTGGTACAACAAAGCGAGCGTTACCACTGATAGAAGATTAAAATGGTATGGAGCCCGTTTGGTAGATTGAGTTCTGTTTTTTTTAAACCAATTTGCCAATATATCTCAAGTGTAAAGTTTGCAATCAATGTGTCTTGCCTGTGGTGTTGTACAGTTGCGAAATATGGATATTGAATGTGAAATGACACAAACACTAAGAATTACACAGAAAGCAATGGAGAAAAGCAGACTAGGATTCACTAGGAGGAATAGGAAGACAGATGAAATGGATTCGATCCCAAACAAAGGTAAAATATGTGATCAAGACTGCAATGAAGATGAAGTGGAGATGGGTTGGTCACATAGACAAACAGACTAAAGATGGAAATGAAATTATATTATTAATTCCACACACAATAATAATTTATTATTATTTTGTCAAAATTTTAAAAATAATGTGGTTGTTGTACAACACTACAACATTATCAATAGCCGCTATATAACTTCGATTTCTGGCAGTTCAGTCAAACCACGAGGAAGCTTTTAGCAGTCAGCGAGATTACACTCTCTGTTTCAGTATCCCAGATGTTTTTCAATGTTACATGTTGACTGTAATTTTGATCAACCAATCGGAACGGATCATATCATGGTCCCACTTGAAACTTCACGACCTCCAGAAATTAGAAATGAAAATGGTTGTCAAGGGAACTAATAACACTTGGTTATACAGAAACAAGTGAAAATCACTTGACCACTTATTCCTTCTTAGTGGTTCTTCTTCAGATTATACTGTGTGTTCGATTCGTATTTGTCATTCATCTTGCGGAGACTCTTGGATCATTTGCAAGAAACGTTGCTTCTGTGTTAAAAATTACACCTGTGGGTAATAGAAAAATGCTATCGAAAACTTGAAACTTTTACATTTGTGACCTTGCAGCGCCTTAAGACTACAGTGCCGATCAAGGCAGTCAGTATGGTCTGAGGCATTATTAGGCCATCGTCTCTAAGATCGCGGGTTCGAATCCCACCTTGGGTATGGATGTTTGTGTGTGTGTTTTTAATAAGCATTGTACTAATTTAATCGTGACAGCCCGAAGTCAAAAGTTACTAAAAAAAATTGCCCATAGGGCCTACAAAATAAAGTTTACCAAAGTGTGTTTAAGGCTACAGGTTGTCACATTCCTTTACTATGACTATTGGAGAAGAAATGGGGAAGGTATCGGTCAGGGCCTGTATTCCAGCATTCGCCTGAAATAACTGGGGTAAATGTGAAATTTCTGTCACCATGACCGGCGTCAACTCCTCAGTGCGTAGAACGTATTCATATAAAAGTTCTGCTTTCCTTGTTGATGAGTACTCAAATTATATAATTGTTTCTAAATTAAGAGTATAGTTTTGAAGGTCTGCAACTACATCTAATTAGAAGATAATCAAATCCTGAACACATTTATGTATTCTATAACTGTGTCTTTCCTCAGTTCTACTTGACAAAGGCTGGTGTAAGAGCGTAAATCGCAGAGTAACTCGAAAATGTAATATATATATATATACTGTATACCTATTTGCGAATGATTTATGCATTTTGATGAAAGACCACGTTTGCCACCCCTCGACGTTCCCACTGATCGTTTTTGGGAACTAAAAAGATGGCTAAAGAAAGATGGCTTCTTAAAGACAAAGATAGTTCATGCATATACTGTACGTACATGAGGCAAACGAGAGCTAAATAGAAAGTGAAGTTTTAAAAAGGCAACAGAAAAACAAAACGAACTGAAGTGTATATAAAAGTTTGATTTCAATTAAGCCATTGACCCTGACACGTGGTGCCACCCTCTCTCACGTCTCACACCGCGCACTCACCAGAAGCACGCACTCAAGACGCACACACACACACATGCTCTTGCTTATTATCTCAATAGGCTCTGTACGAATATAGCTACGGAGTACATCATCATCTTCATTTTCCATCGGAAAAAAAAAACTTGCTGTATATTCTTTCTTGTAAAGAAGACAATTTGACAACATCGCACACAAACTGTATGTGTGAGTGAGTGGGTTTCATTTCCTTTTTATACGTTTATACTTCTGGGCTTGTTCTGTGAATGTCTTTTTTTTCTCTCTCTGGCTCGCACTTCTTTTCTCCCTCCTTTCTTTTCATATACATTAAAAAAATGTCGCTCCTCCCTCCGAATATTTTTGTGAAAGATTCTAATAATGAATGCGCGTACACGCACTCCATGTTCTTCGGCTGATTTTCTTTTATTTCTTTTATGTCTGTTCGAGTTGCTGTTTATTGCGAAAGCAAATAACGAGTTTTAGTTAACACTGAAGTTGCCACATTTCAGTTAACCTTTCTTTTCTCTTGAAATTATGTGCGTTCTCTCGAATTCAGCCACTACGCTACGGATTTACGTTCTACCACATCAAAAATGAAAAGATGTACACTTTAAAACATTAATGTGCATCCTCCTTAGCATAGCCTATAATTATCCCACATAGCACAAACACGTATAATATACGTATAATAGAGATATAATTTAGACGTTCAATACATCTAATAGATATGAAAAAGTAAGCTAATATACATATACTAGACGTATATTTCACGTTTATATGTCCTACCCTTATACGTATGCCACATGTATAATACATGTCTACCTAGATATTTGTTATACATTTGGTAGACATTCCTTAATTGATTTAGACGTTCAATACATCTAATATATATATAAAATTAAGCTAGAAAACATATATTAGACGTATACTCCAGGTTTATATGTCCTACCCTTATACGTATGCCACATGTATAAGACATGTCTAGTTAGATATTTGTCATACATTTGGCAGACATTAGTTAGTGCGTGTAGCGTTGTATTCCTCTTAATTTTTGCCCAATTTTTCGAACTTTTGAATACACACTTAACAGTATTTTAGTATACTAAAAATTCACACTCGAGTAGTCTGTGCGTACGCATCTTCATCACTTACTATAGTTTATCATAGTAAGTGATGAGGATACGTACGCACAGACTACTCGAGTGAGAATTTTTAGTATACTAAATACTGTTAAGTGCGTATTCAAAAGTTTGAAAAACAAGGGCAAAAATTAAGAAGAATGCCACGCTACACGCACTAACGAATGTCTACCAATTGTATGACAAATGCTTATGCCCGCCACCCCACCTGAGTTTTCAGTGTTTTTCTCTGCCTCATGCGGCGAATATTACGCTAGTACCGCTTTGACTTCTGCATTCGCCTCGTAATTCTTCTTGGAAGTGTGCTCTCCAACGGCCGTAATTCCTCCGACAAGTGCATAAGGACAATATATTGTATAGCACAACATACAAGTACAGTAATGCACATAATATGCATGCACTTTGGTAAATTTATTTTACACAAAATCCTGGATATTGATTATAATACAATGAGCGTTACTAGTTACCTAATGGGGTGGCACTAGATATATACAACTAAAAACTGCAGTAAATTTATTTTACATTAACAACAAATAATCACACCACATTTCTGGAATGCTTCACTAACTTTCCATATATTCTTCAACTATGCTTGCAACGTTTCTTCTAATATAAACAAAGTATATTATAGGCAGAATAATCGTTCTACATATTTTCAATACCAACTTTCCCCGGTATCTTGGGAGAAACAAGCAGAAGAGTAAAACGATATATCAGATGGATCGTGAAACATGCCCTTCACCACATAGTCCCTAACACATCATATAATGAAAGAACTATTGTATAACGGATAAGTGGTCAAATCGTAACTACTATATAAAAGTCCAATAATTAAACTTTGATTAAACATTTTATTATTTTCAAGCACATACATTTTTTTTGTCTTAAAACAACCATTATCTTGATCATTGATTGAAAAATATATTTAGCAAGATACGTAAATTGAGTTCTTCAGTATATATAAACCACACATAGATAAAGTTATAATGTATACGGATTGTATTTTGTTGAGTGCTTAAAAAATGGAAAATCCTGGGAAATATTTTAATACTGGTGATAAACAGCAAATCCTTGTTCTAAACAGCAAATCCTTGCTCTCTGAA